>WYDI02030291.1:144194-163249 GCA_009867235.2 Psittacus erithacus
TGAACACTGCCAGGGATGGGGCAGCCACAGCTTCTCTGGGCACCCTGTGCCAGCGCCTCACCACCCTCACAGGGAGGAATTTCTTCCCAACATCTAATCTAAATCTGCCCTCTGCCAGTTTAAAGCCATTAGCCCCTGTCCTATCAGTACATGCCCTTGTATGTCAGATAATTGATTGCTCACAGTTGTTTTCATTGTGCAGATGATATATACATAAATGGCTAAAAAGAAAGCTGATGAAAAATCACAGGAACGTGCTCAAGCTAAATCTCTGCTTGGAGTGGCAGCAGTACCACCACAATACGGAAAGCTAAAATGGGCTGGTTTGTTCCCATTTACCTCTTAACATTGCTGCTTTTGGCTCACCTGGACTTTCGGATAGGGAAGAGGCACACGGTGAATGTGTGCCGCTCTGTGCCACCGATGCTTCCTGGACCGTGCAGGGGAAATACAGCATCCTCGACCAGAGTCTCTGCTCCCTCAGCTGCCATGATCTGAAGAGGGAGGAATGTGTCCTCTCCCCTCTCCTTTTCTTTTTTTTCCCCATGACATTAAGGTTTGGAGAGTGCTAGGAGATAGCAGAAGAGTTTGTGGCACCATTGAAAAAGATGCCACAGTTGGCCTCCTGTTGTTGTGGGGTGGAAATAGCCATAGTCGAAGGGCGATGCTGCCTAAAATAGATGATATTTTTTAATTTGATGGCTAATAGGTATTTTTATATAATAGTGTGATTTTTCCTTTCCTAGAAATTCTGAGGAAGGGCTTTAGAGTAATCCTGTATAGTTCATTACTCAAGTGAATTGCCTTTCTCTAGTTAAGAGCATTGCTGGCATCCTAAAATGTCAGTGCTGTTAACGTGAGTTGCAAGTAAACCACCAGGGATGGGTTAGGTATTTTAAATCCTATTGCCCTTTCTGTAAGCACAGGAATGCTATTTGGAGTATTCTGGCTAAAAGTCAGCACAAGTACTTTTATTCTGCCAACTCCAATCCCCTCCTGGAGTTTCAAATGGATACGATATTTATCTTCACTTCCAGTCTTAACTATTTTGTGTTGTCGCTGTAGGTTGCTAAACAACTGCTGTCTCATCGGTGGCTGTGTTTTACTGGCGAATAAAGCGCGCCCCATGTGCATATGAACCATAAAGCTATTTGGAGTCCTTGCATAAGAACCCCAAGATACATGTAAGCTGTTAATATTTATTATGTGGAGCTGAGAACATCACTGAAGATGGAGGGATTAGAGTAACTGAGTTCAGGTTGTTGAACAGCCGGACAGAATGGAAGAGAAAACAGATACCCTGGAGGAATAACAGCAAAAAGCATGTGGAATTTTCTGCATGCAGGATTAGACTCCAGTGGAGCATAGAAAGCAAAAGCCTGGGAATGCTCTGTAGAGCCAGGGCAGATAGGATGGATGCAGTGGTTCAGCTTCTGGCTTGGAGGCGAATCCTCCCCTCTCTACTCCCCTGAAACAAGTAACAGCTTAACCTCGGGCTTGCTGGGCTGCAAACAGCAAGAGCCCTGTGAGAAGGGACCTGCACGCAGCAGGAGGCAGATCAGAGAAAGCGTCTCCAAGGTGTGTGAGAGAGGACTTGATCTTCCAGGCTGTGCAACGCTTGGGCATTGGCCCTCTCTCTGCTAGGTGTCTGTAGAGTCTCCTAACCTGTTTTCTCTCGTTGCCTCCTCTGCTAAGAACGGCGTGACCTAGAAACTGCATTTCTTCTGCCAGCTTTGCCTGAGCTGGGCAAAGAGCTTTTCTCTGCCTTACAAAACCCAAGCGACGGTAGGGAGCACCACCAGCACCTTTCAGTGGAGCAAAGTCCTCAACAAACCAGATGCCTTGATGTCCAAAGTACTCATAGCAAGGAAAGGCAAGGCTTGGAGAGGCAGAGGGTGTGGAAGGGTGGCCAGCCTTACACCTCCCTGTGCAGAACCTACAGAAACACTTCTGCACAAAGCTCTTGGGGCCAATTAAGCCGGCCAACAGCCACCGAAACATCTCAGGAAGCCACTGAGGTTTGTTTCCAAAGGCAGCTGCAAGCCCACTCATCCAAAACTGAGCTTCCTAGAAGTAGTGGGGCACTTCCGAACATGCAGCGCAGGGCTCCCAGCCAAAGTGAAATGGGGCAAACGCGGCTGCCTCTGACCTCTGTGCGAGTGGTTGCTTTGGAAAATTCAGGACTCCTTTCAAAGTTCAGGATCAAAGCTGAGCTGTTCGTGGTTTCATGCATCAGTGGTTTGGAAAGTCCCTTGCTCCAGCCAGCAGCAGCTGGCAGTCAAAGCAGAACAGGTAGCCTCCGGTTTGCCTGTGCGCTGTGGTCTCCTCTGCCTTCATCCATGCCTGAGCTGCTCGACCTCTGTCCTGGCTGCAAACCTGCTCAGAAAAGCAGCCAAAACCCTGGTGCATCCAGCACCTCCAAGGCAGCTGGGCAGGGTCCGTCTCCCATGACCAAGGAGAGGGTTATTTCACATCACCATCACGCAGACAGGGATCATATAAGGAGGGGAAGAGCTCGGGTACCTTGTCTCAACCAGATTTCTGCCCGAGACCCACTGTGCAACCCCTGTGCGAGGGGCACCAACCTCCTGCGTCAGCAAAGGGGGCCTCTGAGCCCAGTTTTAGGAAGAGCAAAGCGAACTGCCCAGGTCACCCATTTTAGCCTCAGTTAAAGGTTTGCTGTGTGAGTGCCTGCTGTGTGCAGGTGTGGGGTAGAAATGAAAACTCATCTCTGAATGGGCTTGCCCGGCACTGCTGATCATTTCAGCCTGGGGGCTGGCCCCAGCCGGCCCTGCCATGACCCACAGCACTTTTCAAACGCAGCCACACGCTGTATGGAAAGGGAAGAGGCTCTTCCCTCTGTTTGGAGCAAGAAATATGCAGAGAAGCATCATATTTCTTCTGTTTTCTGTGAGCTTCAGAGCTCATCCCCAAAACACTTTGAGCTCTTAAATGTAAATGTGAGTCAGGCACTAAAGCAAAATAGCTTTTGGATATGAATTCTTTGTCCAGGTAGTTCAATAATTTACTGAACTCCTCTGTCTAATCTGAATATGTTCTGGAGCCAATTCTGCTTTTCCTTATTGCTCCTGTCATTACCTCTTCCAGGAGTTCTTAGCTGCTGCTGTGAGAAATATCCAAAATAGCTCCACAAGGGACTTCTCTGAGATCTGAAGCCTTGAAACAACAACAGCACAGACACAAGAAAAAGGCTAGATCGGAAATGGAAAAGGTGAGGAGACAAAACCAACATGCAGTCAATAAAAGCTTTCAGAGAAGAGATAAGAGCAACAAAACACAGAATGGCTTACTGCTCCCTAAAGGTGTGATGGGAATGAAAAGAGCTATTGCAAATGTCTGGAGGGGGAAAGAAATTAGAGAAGTGTATCTATTAGTAAATGAGTGTGTGAGCGGATTATTCATGGCTGCAAATACCCGAGCTGCAGAAGTGCTATGTTTTTGTTTCTATCTGCCTTTAGTGGCAAATTAAAGAATTTTGAATAGCAAGGAAGTAATTAAGACCTAATAAAGCAACTTGTGCCTGCCGCTGCAGTGAGGAACATAGCAGCATCCCTCACGAACTCCACAAGGCTGTTCACCTGGATAAAGTTACTCCATGTTTGCAGAGCTGCTGCTTAAAGCAGCATGAAAATACCCGAACGCATTCAGCATCTTGACAGAAACAAGGTACCATGTTCAGTGATGGAGCGGGATGTGTATCAGCTGGTGCCCTTCACCGTGGGGCATTGGTTTTGGTAAGTCATCAAGGTCCTGCAGCCATTTAGCACCAAGGAGCCATCACTGTCATCTCCTTGACCCCTGGCAGCGCCCCTTGGAGGGGTGCAGGAGGACTATGGAAGCAAGGTGAGTGGCTGAAGGTGCCTGCGTTTTTGCTGCCATTGCCAACCCCGCCACAAAGCGGCTGTTAATTGTTATGCTTGGCACCTCCAGGCAGCCTGGCTACATCTGGTCGGCCGCCTGCCAAGCGTGCGAGCAAACGTGTAGTTCTGGGGAGACACGTTGTCGCGCTAATGGTCTTATGTGGAGTTTTAAGTAGACTGGGGACCTGCGGCTCTCCAAGCAGGAGAAGCATTTCACTCTCCTCTAATTAGACTGATTTCTTGAGCCAGGGCATTGGAGCGGGGCTGTGATTCATGGAGGAAGGGACGGCTCTGCAGGCTGTTTGCCAAACCCGCCGCAGGTGAAGGAAGGAGGTGACTTAGCAGGAGCCCCCATGCAGGGGAGCTGACAGCACACTGCCACACTGAGCCTTCTGCTACAGCCTCTCTTACAGCCGCCGCTGGTTTTGTGGCTCTTAGGCAGCCAATACACCATGGCGCAAGCCAAGACATGGAACAGGGAAGAGATGTGAAATCCAAATGTTAGCCAGGCTCTGTATTCACTGGGAAGGCCTATGGCAAAGGAACGAGGCAGCTTCCAGAAGAAGAGTGGAGACCAAGAGAGGAGAGAAAAATATGTTGTGACAAACTTCGTTTGAGAGGTGGCTGATGTTCACTGAACCACCGGGGTGTAGCAGCTTGGATGGGAAATTTCAGCAGAGAATATAAGTGTTTCTGTATTTCTGAACAATGGAAAATTAAAATTGGCATGGCTATAAATACAGCCATGTGAAAGCACTGCCTGGAGGGCCCTGCAATGATAAATGACTGCTGAGCGCTATTTAGGGCACAGAGGCCTAAGGAAGTGCCAGAGAACTAAATATCTAGTCAAGTCTTGGCACCTTCACTAATGAGTTCAAAGGAGGATGGCAAAGGGAGCAGCTCCAGGCTCCCTACTGATCCATGGCCGGTGAAGTCCCCATCCTGGAAAACAGCTCTGAGAGGCACAAGCTGCAGCAGTGTCACTGCAGAAACTCCCCCAGGCAGCAACAACAGAGTGATGACGGCCTCATTAGAAGGCATATTCACTAAAACACATTAAGCAGATCATTTAGGGTAGGGACGTGTCCAGGAGGTAGCACAAAAGTGGGCTATGGCATGTAGAGTTGGTTGCGACAACCAACCGGAACATTAGGAAAATATAATGGGCATTGAAACCAAATGGATTTGATGGGATGCACCATGTCGGACAACCTCTGGTGAGAAAGCCTTATGGAGCTGGGCTGTCCAAGCAGCCTGATCTGCCAATCACTCCATGCCCAGTTTCAGCCCCTCTACTAAGTCATGGAAGGGTTTTCAAATCAGAGTGATTCCCTGGCCAAACACCAATGAAATTCTGGCTTGTTATTCCCGTCTGGTATGTAAACACATTTTGAAGGGCTGCAGTGGTGGAGGAGAAGGAATCTCCTTCCCAAGCCAGCTCCTGCTAGCAGGGAGCAGCAGCTGTGCTCCCTGGGCACCAGCCCTGCTGCGAGAAGTTGCCGCTCCTGGTCTATGGGGAAGAGGGGAAGGAAGCAGCTCTGGAGTTTGGTGTTTGAACTCGCCTCAAACCGCTGACGCAGCTTTATTGCTTGGTGGGCTGAACTCTGCAGCATCCCTGTCCTCCTGCCTGCCCCCAGGCTGCCCTTTGGCTCTTTTAGGGGAACCAGAAGAAATTAGGTTAAGGAGCTGAGCTGGGATGAAAAAATAACCCAGGGGGGAAAAGAGATTAAGTGAAAAAAGGTGGGTTTCAGCCAGATCGGCTCCCCAGCTGGGCCCGGCGAATGCACTCACGTGCAGCTGAGCTGCTTGCAGAGCTTGGTGCTGGAGCCATTCTGACCGCGGGGGCTGTACGGTGAACAGCAGCCTGGAGGGGTGCAAGGGGGCCTGGGAAACACGGGCAAGACACAGCACACTCTGCTCAGCCCTGCTGAACGGGTGCCTTGCCAGGACTGCTTGCGGGAGGAGACGGAGTGGGATACACATCCCTGAGGACCGGGTGATGGCAGGGTGGGGATGTGGGCAACGTTGGATTTTGCTACCCTGAGGGTAGAAAAGGGCTGAAAAGAGGAGGGTAGAGAGGCATAGCTCAGGCACAGAAAGCAGAGGAGGACCCACGTAACTGGCCATGCTGCTTCCGCTAGTCCTGGCCACTCATGGCAATAGCAAAGCTTCCTGACATCAAATGGCTCCAAGAGCTGGTACTTGCCCAGCAGCTGAGGAGGGCTGACCTGTGCTAGCATGGGCTTGGCAGGTCGAGGACTACGAAGTGAATTCAGACCCCTTCTAACAGCTGATACCCAAGGAAAGATGTGTGCACCACCCTATCACTGGTGTCCCTGTTTCTGCAGAGCCAAGGACAAGGCTCCCTGGTCTCCTGAACTCAGCTTCCACACACTGGCTATGTGCTCACAGAGATGTATGGCAATATCTTGCTCATCCCCAGTTCCCTCATTCTGTCTTGAATCCCCACATACCTCTAGTTTATCACTTCAGCAGCAGTGGCGTTCCCACGAGGGAGCGAATGCCATCGTTCACTAAGCAAGGCATGTCTGAGAGATTCTTTCTCTCTCCTTTGCTCCAGCTACACTGAGCGCACAGGCTGGCTGGAAATGAGAAAGACCAGGGGAGACTGGCCCCGTGGGGGGTGTATCCTCCCTATGGCATTGACCTGCTGCTCCTGGGGAGGACCAACAATGGGGATAGTCAATACTGTGTTATCCGCAACATAGGGAAGGCAGCCAGGGCTCACAGGGAGCTGGCAGGAAGATGGAGGAGCTGGAGGGATGCAGCAGAGTTTGCAGTATGTTTATTAAATGTGTCTAAAACATGAGCCCAAACCATTTATTTATGGTCTTGCTGACGTGCAAATTTTGACCATGGTGACTGCTGCTATAGGGAGACCAGACGCCCCTAGAAAGACCGCCAGCACAAACACTCTGCTTGCCGCATTCCTCCTACACCTGTGCAAAAGGCTGCTACAGCCTCACAAGAGTGTGGTGCAAGAGCATGGGGTTGCGAGTCCCAGCAAAGGGATACTGCGCCTGGAGAACTGCTCTCAGCTATTCTGCAGGAGCTGGAGCCTGTGTGCGTGTCCCCAGAACACTGCTGCTTATTCCCAATTGTCCCTGCCCACGGCAGGGGGCTGGAACTAAATGGTCTTAAGGTCCTTTCCAACCCAAACCAATTCGTGATTCTGTGAAGTACCTGTGAAACACCATACCTGGCCACTGCATTAAAGCAGATGCCTGAAGCAAAAGAGGATGGTAAGGGGGTATGAGGGTGGAATGAGGTAGCCATAAAACCACCACCAGCACCATGATGAATCTTGCTAATTTACCTAAACCCCTATATTTATTCACTGATCCATAAGGCTTTGATTAGAGATTGGCTAGGAAGACATTTGTCTTAGATTAAACACAGGGAAAATCTCGTGCTTCTGAGAAGGCTCTGCTGTGTATCACTCCCAGGTGTTCAAACACCATGAATCAGATCCCTTGATATTCTTGTGTTTGGCTGGAAATAAAAAAAAATATGACCAGCTCCCTTTCATTTGTGTTCTGCTCTCCTGGCCTCTGAAGTGCCTCGGGTGGCTTCTCCAGGCACTGCTTCGCAACCCCCGTGGCTCGAACCTCCTAGGAAAGCAAAAGGGGCAGAGTCGGGGGGGATGAAGCTGGGGCATGTCTCTTCCTCACCCTCCTTCCCAGCTTGTGATTTCTGCCATTCCATTGATGCTAAATGCAACTTCACCAGGCCTAAGCTTGTTCTGTACTTAAGGCATCTGTGGTATTTTGGACACATGCATGTTCCTCCCACCCTCCGGTTCCCGTGAGCCATCTAACAGGCTACTGCTTGGCCCTGGGTGGGTGAGCACTTCCCCTCAGCACCAGCATGTCTGCTCAGCCTCGGCTTTGAGCAGTGGGCTTTACATGAGTGATACGGCAGCAGAGGGGCACCCAAACTTGAACTAAACCATGGGAACATCCCTTTGCATCCCCATCAGCCTCAGCTGGGGAAGCAGCAGCCAGGGAAGACCTTTTAAACACAGTTCGCTGATCCCTCTTAAACCTGGAGGAAAGCTCCACAAACATCTAAACCCTGCCTCCTTTCACCTGCAAAGATTGTTCAGTACAGGAAACACAGGTTTAAATAAGCAAAAAGAAAAATAAAAGAGCACTTGAAAGGGAAATAGTTCTGCAAATTGAGACCCAAAGAATCCCGGTGGTATTTGATGCTTGAACGGCTGAATGAGATGCCATTCTGCAAGGAGAAGCATTTGGACTCATTTATTTATTTAAATTGGCATCGAGACGCTGCTCAAATTTGCTGCCTGCAGCTATCCATCAGCTGGGATCCAGCACGATGGCAACGGCACTGCAGGCATGGGGGGAAGCAGAGCCCTTCTTGCTCAGTGCCTTCCTAGGGAGGGTTTTCTTCCACACAGCGGGCACACCAGTGAGGATAGGCGGAGGAGGGGATGGCATACACCCCAGCTCCCCCGAAATGCATCACCCTCTACTCCAGCCATGATTTCCTAAGCCAGATGCCATTGCACGGGCAGCAGTGAGGTGACCCGTGGGGCTGGGACCATCCTTCACTTCTTCAGGCTGTGATATTTCTGATATCAGATCAACTGGTGTTAAAACAGCCCAGCAGCAAGGAGAGCAATAATTCACCCAGTGGTTTGGCCCTCAGCCGACAGTGCATAATCAAAGAAGGGAAACCCAGCTCTGGGGCACCTGCGAGATGGGGCAGCCCATGGCAAGTTGCCCCATTTGAATCTGGGAGGAGGAGTTAGCAAAAGGCAGGAGTAGCCTGTCAAACCAGTCCCTCCTGAAGATCTTACAGTGCCGGTAACTACTTATACATGCCCATACAGGTTATCAGCAGTCTCCAGGATGGGATGTAGACCCCATGCAGTGTTGTGGAGCTTGGGCTGGCAGCCCAGGCATGCTGTTGTCTCCCTACAGGGGGTGCACACAAATTGGATAGCTGCTTTTTCCACCCTGTGGCAAGCACGGATGGAACAGTTTTGGCCCTGGCATGGGACAGCAGCCAAGAGAAGGAGTCAACAGCGCTTTGGAGCATCCTCATTTCCCAGGCGTGAGACACTTTGCTGAGCAAGAGGCCTCCCAACACCAACCCACAGGTGGGAAAGGTGCTGATTTGGAGGGGTGGGTCCTTCAAATACAGGACCCCCATTGGAGGATCCTGCCAGCCTCTCTCCTGCTTCGTGACCCAAACACGACCACTGCAGCTGGTGGGGACAAAGGGTTGTTGGGGCAGAAAGCAGCAGGAAATGGGAATTAATTGCATGAGATTTGACAGGCTCACATAGGACCAGACCAGCTCGGTTTTGGCCACCAGCCTCTTCCTGGCCTCTCTCAGCTCAGGATGTATGAAACAGCCTGTGGGTTACTGCAGCCTGTCAGGACTGACCCACAAAGAGCGAGGCAGCTAGGAAAGCAAGAATGGTGTTTCCCGTCTCCAGCAGGCGCTAAGCTCAGCTGCATTCAAGGAGAGGTTTGTTGGTTTAAGGTGGAAATAAAAGTGAGCTAAACCCAATCCAGGCTTTGTTTAGCCACACTACACCCCTTTCTCTAGGGCTCTGCTGACACTGTATGCTGTTTTCCAGACTAGTGCCAGGCATTTTCTGTGGGCCAGATGGCTTTCCCAATGAAGAGCTGTGACAAGAACCTTACCTGCTCTATCATAGGGCACTTCCTCTTTGCCCTCACATAATCCAGGAATGGGCTTTATTTGGTATATTTACAGCTGCAAAGAAAAGGCACCTGGGTAGTACATCTCACCAAACAAAAAGGAAAACCCCACAACTAAAATGCAGCTAAAGAAAACATGTGAAACCCGAGATATGGAACAAATCCCAGCTTGAATCTTCTGGTTCCAAGACCTGCGTGGAGCCCATTGAGCTTGAGCTAATATCTATTCACAACATGCAAGAAGCAAAGACAAATAGGAATGGCCCGGAGCTAAAGTTACACGGTGCTGCATCCGGAGACGGTAACAGCCCCATCTCCTGCTCCAGCACCCAGTTAGAACACCGGCCCTGCTCCCTGTGTACATGCCTCTTCAGGGTCCCCATCACGCTCTCCTCAAAACTCAAATCCCTTCTTCAGGGAGGGCAGGAACACTAGCAATGGGAGCATGCAGCCCTCCGCAAGCCTGGGAGGTTTCTGGCAACAGGACTTCAGGCTTGGAAAGCATCTTGGTGTACTCCTGGCCCTGTGGCAGCACAGTGGTGCTGGTGCGTGTTGCATCCTGAGGGCTGGCGGTTGCACGGAACCATTTCTGCTGTCCCAGCCCCCAGCTCATCCCCAGGAGGAGGCAGCTGAGGACCCAACAGCTCCTGGCCAGGTATGGGTGTCCCTCCCATGGCTGGAGGGATAACATGCAGCACCCTCTTAGGTGTTGCTGCCATGGACATGCCCCCAAGCATGCCATTTAATTCTGGTGCTGCATCTAGGCGAGGAAGCCGAGCAAGCACTTTGGAGCACTCAGATGCCATCAGACTTTTTGGTGTCCTTTCCTTCCCAGGTCTCATTCTGCTTTCAGGGTGTTTTCCTGATTTTGCATTTCTGAGCTATCAGGAATCTGTCCTGACTTGGAAGATGAGTAAACCTCTGCTGAGAGCTCTGGGGAGCTGCAAGCTCCCAGGCAGGGGCCATGGGTTTCCACAAGACCATGTCAGGCCAGGCAGAGCAAGAAGCTCACTGCACCAGAACCACATTAGACCTGCAATGAGCTGTCACCCTGAGCTGGGTTTAATAGTTTAGTTTGGTTAATGAGCCAGGGAGAGCTGATTGGGTTCAAGCCCCAGCCATCTGGTTCAGTCACTGTAGTGAGCATCATGGTTAAGCCAATACAGCCAAATTTTGCCATGGGGGTCCTGCCAGTGATCCTGCTCACCTTCCTGCCTGCGCCCATCACCCCTCCCAAGACAGCCTGAATGATTCTCTCTGGGATGCTTTGATAAGCCTCTGTGTCTCACAGGTGCTTCAGAAAAGAGCAATAAACGAGAGGCTGACAGGACAGGCACATGAGGGGACAGCAAATAGTGCACATATTGTAGTTGGTGGCTGCCACATGTAGACAGCAGCCCCCACCTTGGGGTCCCCTTTGAAGAGGCAGGCAGCTGTTGTCCTTCCAGGTTGCCCCTCTTCTCCACATCCCCATCTCCCAGGGTGGAGGAGCCATGAGTTAGTCAATATGACCCAGGTGAAAGGCAAGCAGCACACAAGAACGCTGTGTGACACGCTGAGGTCTCCCTCCTTGTCCCAGCCACTGCCCCAGCCCAGACATGGGGCACGGGGCTGTCCTGGCTGCTCACTACTTGTAAGGGACGTTTTTTGGATGTAAGCACCTGCTCGTACCTGCCTCCAGCTCTCATTTGCCAGCAGTGAGGGAGCCGTGCCTTTGAGACAGCCCTGTCCGACATCGATAGCTGCTCTCTGCAATGTTATCAAAGGCCTTATCAACGCATGAAGCTGGCACTGGTTGGAATGAAATTGGTTTCAAGCCTGTTTTCTTTACAATTCCCTGGCTGGACATGCTTGTATCAGTCACAGGGGCCAGGGAAATCGATAGAGCCCCAGTCAAAGCACATTCACTCAGCAGCATTTTAACTCATTCAGCTGTAAATCCTACCCTGCCTTTGCCTGTGTCGGAGGTTGGATGAGAGAAGGCCGGGTGGCAGCACCCACTGTGCTCACAAAGGAGGTCAGCTGCAATGCAAAACAGCCTCTTCTTGCATGGGGCTGTGCTCACAAGGGGCTATAGAACTCCCAGCCATCATCTCTTCCCCAAATCCATGTTTCTGCATGGCTGGGTGAGTTAAAGCCTGTGGCTTTTTGATAGATGTAATCCTGATGAGACAACAAAAGATGCCGAATCAAGGGAACCTCAGATCAGCATCAAATGCTAGGAGGGGTGGGCAAAGAAAGCAGAAGGGTTAGGTGGACTGGCACCTCACCTGAAAGTGCTGAGGCGAGGATGTGGTTTCAGCGAGGCTGTGACGGGAACCATGCCATGGGGAATACTGCAAAGCAAACTCCAGAAAACACCATCCCAGGAGCAATTCTGCAAGTGGATGAGGATGGCTGTAGTTTCATGTGGCTTTCCCACCTTTGACTAATGGCAGAAAAAGTCACAATTCAGAGGCTTTCGGGCCATCCCCACACAAAAAGCAGCCAGAAAAAACCCACTGGCTGAGGTGGTCCACATGATCCTGGCCAACTCCTGCAGGAAACACCCGGGATCCCTTCCTGGGTGCCCCAAGGCAAATTCTTCCCACTCTCTGTGCTGCTGGCACTCTATAAACACTTTAAGCCCCTACAGCAAGAGACAGAGTTATGTGCTGTTTTGCTGTAGCCACACTGAGCTTCCTGGGGTTGCACACACCACGTGCCATCCATCCCTTCACCGCTTTTCTCACCCACTCGCTGCCCCAGCAGCTCTCCTCATCCCTCTGACAGCAGGCTGAGACCACGCTGCTTGACAAATGGCTCTGTGGATAAACAGCCGAGCTGCAGGTATGTGCGAGGGGTTCACTGCAAGCTGGGCTTCATGGAACGGGGAGGAAGTAGGCTCCAGGGTTTGGCCATGTGCAGTCTGGCAGCACTTTCCCACACTTTTCTAGGTCTCCTCCTTCAGCCCCAGAAGCTCCTGACTGTGTTAAACACTGAGATCAGCCCCTAGCCCCAGGTCAGACCCATACAGCACTGCAGTGCTGCAGCACTGGGGCTTTTCCTCCTCTCTGGGTACTGGAGGTGGCCAGCATAAGCAGGACTGGGGTTCACCCAAGAAATTGATGGAGGTGAAGGTTCATCTGGAGTGAATGGAAACAACAAAATAGAACAACTCCAAACTGCAGCCATCAGACAAAACACACCAGTGTGAGATTTTCCTTTCCTCTCGTGCTGGTAAAGTGATGCTAAGCCACATCTAAGTATGCCCAAGCACAGAGGTGCTGCTGCACTGGATGGGTCTTTGAAAGAAGGTGTTTCTCAACACCTAGTTTTGGCTGGGGCTATTACCTGGGACTGCTGAGAGGGATTGATGGGCCTGGAGATACCACGTCTGGTGAGTAATACAGCACGGAGATGCTTAGGTCTGGAAGATGCCCTGGGCTGGTGATTGAGGCTGACAAGGCTGGGGAGGGAATGCAATGGTTTCATCTCTCTCCTTAGCACCCCTGTGGGACCAGAGCTTCATTCTCTGATGTGTAGGCACAGGTTCACTTTAGGTGATTTGGAAACCATACCTGAGTGGCAAATGAGAAACCCCTTTTTCCTGCACCGTGCTGCCCCTGCTGTCCCCATGTATCTCTCAGCCCTTGCTCAGGAGCTCCCAGCAGGCCAAGACTGCAGCAAGGTGAGATGTGAGGGGCACATGAGATGGGGCACATGGGATGGAGCGGCAGCAGGCTCAGAGAAGTGGAGAGGAGGGAGGGTTTGACCTGAGCCTTGTTAAATGGGGAGAAATAGAGTGTAGGTGTCAGCAACACCACAAATTGGGGTGCAGAGAGGTGTGACAGGCGATAGCTGAGGGGTGTTGTGTGTGAGGAGGAGAGGGAAGCATGGATCGCTTCTCTCCAGGCATTTTTTTCCCCTCATGTTGTGATAATTATGTTTGCAAGACTAAATTAACACTCTTAAGTGTGAAAAGCAGAACTCAGCCCTGGGAAGAAAGGAGAAAACTGCTTCTCTCCAAAAGGACACCTGCTTCTGCTCGACCACAGCAACAGCTCTGTGCACCCCCAAAGGAGGGCTGCTGCACCCAAATCTGTGCATCCAGCATCTTCTCAGAGTCCTTCCTCTCCATGTGACTGCACCACGCATAGAGTTGTGCTCCTTTAGGCTTTTTCTTTATCTTTGTTCTGTCCAATTCTGCACACTAAAAACAAAAAACAAAACACACCTCTGATTTATTCGTTTTCCAAGGCTGAGTGGTGATGGCTCATGGTCCACCACTGGCGGAGCTGGCAGGTACTGGCCCCCCCGCAATCAGAGGCTAATCTGAGCTCAGCAGTTACAAGACCTCAAGAAATGGAGGTAGGCAACATTCTCCTTTTCTGTTTGCTGTTGCTCCTGGGGGGAAGACACCAGAAAGCCCACAACCAGGCAGCATTTCGTCCACAAGAAGGGTTTCCCTGTCACAGTCAGAACAGGTGATTCAGGATAAGAACACCCAGCGACACCACGACTCTCAGTACCCTCCACTGCTTACATGCAATTGCCATTGGAGACCTCTTCTGCCTTGCTGCAGAAATGCCTCTGAAGACACTTGGGCATGGGGTTTTCTTGCCTGCATTTGACTGACTTGCCTACAAATGCTAGATTTGATAAATCTATGTAGAAACATAGTGGATGCCAGGCCAAATGTTTGCTCATCTTTTCCTTCACCCTTCTTCCAACAAGCCACCACTGACTTGCTATTATTTATATTTCAGTTGTTCTTAGAGGAAGCGGTGGAGGCTTCGATCCATCAAGTGGTCTAAACCCATTCAGCACAATAGAGCTCCATGCTAAAGAGTTTGCAGGCCGGACAGGCACAGCGTTAGCAGGTACGAGTGCTGTGACCTGGGGCGGGCAGGATACAGGTAACAGCAGACACCATCACCCCTGTGTCCACCACCTAGTACAATTGTGCCATGGATGCTGACTGCCTTTGCCCTCCCAGCTGTGGAAAGATTGGACTTTTCATGTTGCCCGGAATCATCCTACAGTAGGAGATGAGGGTGAAACTCAATCACTTTGCCTTTAAGATTGCAAACTGAAAAGAAGCCAAATGCATTTCAGCAAATAATTCAAGGAGCAGGGCTGCCAGAAACCCTTAAGTGAGAGCAAACAATCCTTATCTGGCAAAGTTCTACATTACTTAACATCAGTGCAAATTTAAAGGCATTTGTTTGCTTCTGTTACACACAAGGCATCTTCTCTGGGCACATCCTCTTTTTAGGGTTAGTCCCTGAGTATTTGTACCAGCACTTGTTCATCTTCCCACTTGCTCAGCCACAGCCTGATTGCTGAAGACGGTGATTGCCAGAAACTGAAATTTTTCTCAAATCTGAGGCCTCAGGGCTCTCAGGGATGAGATAAATATCATTGCCTTGTGACCGATGATAGAAATGTCACTTTGTTGTTTTCCTCCCTGCCACCAGCAGTGCAAAACGAAGGGCGTCGGATTTCTAGGCTGGTTGGCTCAAAGGAGGACTTTGTTTGCGGAGTCTAGCTCGAAAGAGTATTAAAAGGACTGTGATCCCAAAGGAGGGGGAAAAAGGTGACCTTTTGGTGATCTTCTGGGAAAGTGCAACGGTGAAAGTTCATCTCTGCAACCATTAACTCCTCTCTGTAGCTCAGTGTGAAGGAGTTAACCAAATGTCAAACAACTTGCACACAGGGAGCCTGAGAATGACTTACCAGCAATAGCCACATGGTCAAAAAAAGTCACATAATAGCGACCAAGTGGGAAGTGTTTATAGTTCCTCTTAGGAAAGGAGCTGGCAGAGTTACCTCTTTCTGTAGCAGCAAACCCTTAGGCACAGCCCCTCGCATGTGAACCGGGTTCACCCAGAAGTGATGGAGAAGCTCCTTTCTACCTGCTACCCTTGACTAGCAGTTCGGAGCTACCCAGCCCTGCTGGGGCTGGTAAAGCCCAGCAAATGCTTGACACCCTGCCTGCAGGCTCTTGCCTACGCCACCCACATCTGGCGCTGCCCAAGAGGAAGAAAATAGGGCCATGTCACAGATTCTGGCCACAAAACGCTAAAAACTCACACAGGACAGCGTTTTGTTTCAAGGCTTTGCACTGACAAGACAGCAGCGCGCTCTGGGGAGATGCAAATCATCACTGGGCCTGAGCACATCACCAAGGAGCCAGCTGCAAACACGCAAGTGTGACAGTTAATAAACAGGCTGTGCGGAAGGTTTGGTTGTGGTTGGGTGGTGTTTTATCTCACTTCTTCCATCAGAGCTCATTTGCTTGCAGAGGTTTGGAGTTTTAGACCATTTAAGGTTAACTCACTGCAATATGTTAATCGGCTGCTTTTCGAGAGGATCAGCTGGCAGGAGTTACGGAGCAAGTTGAGCAGAAGTAGCTCTGCCAGTGGTGGGATGAACGGTCTCTGCCACTTGTGTGCCTGGGGTCGCTGCATGCCCAGGACATCCACGCAGTGAGCGCAGCTCCTTCTCAGCCTTGCCAGCCCCAATGTTGTGTCCTGAGCTCAATCGCTCTTTCTCACCCCAGAGAGGAGCAGGAAGCATCACACATCATGCCAGGAGTGGTGTCCGGCTGCCCCGTGGGCAGCAGGCACACAAGGGCATGCTCTGCTTCCTCCCTTCCGTGTGCCCCCTATTTCTGCTCACCATGGAGCTCATCTGAATTGCTTTGCTGTAGGATCCCTTCCTTGTTGCCAGGTTTGGTTGAAATTGGCCGGTGGATTCAAACTGTATCGTGGGTGGCTGATAGACAGGCAGATAGACAACATGATTGTGAGAGCTTCATTTCTGTAAGAAATTGGGCTAAAAATTACTCTTTATCCCAAGGGAGCTTGTCCAGCATGTTTCAGACTGAAGTATGCAAAGCAGAGAGAAAACACTACACAGACAGCAATGGTTAGAGTGCTAATTCGGGATCTGCAGTCAAATTTCTTCCCTACCACAGCCCCTCTGTTTGGCCTCCAGCAAATCACATAATTTTTCTAATCCTCTGTTCCTGTTACATAAAACAGAGCCAAAGGCTTGGGGTTTTTACCTTTTGGAGAGGGTGTGATGGCTAAGTAAATTAGAAATCAGGAGGTGCTTGGGTACTACAGGTAAGCCTACAGCCTCAGCCTCGAGTCGTCAAAGCACGTAATACCATTTAACATAATAATAATAATAACAACAATAATAACATAATAATAATAATAATAGACTTGTGCTGTCTGGACCCACAAACCCAGCGTCACATGGGTTTGGAAATAAGGTCCTCCCTGGGAGGAGGTACAGATATGGCTTGGATAGGGTGAAGGAGGTACCAGCATGCTATTGCATATGGTAATGTAATAGCACATGCTGAAACAACAACCTTCTGTATCATTCTGCCCCAGGGTTAGCCTGGGGAAGAAGAGCAAAACCTTGTCTTTCCTCACAAAAAGACTAAAAGATGAAGCTAAAATTTCCCCAAATCTTTGCAGGGTGTAATAGAGGAGCAAACACCTCCAGGGAGGCTGCGGGAGCTTGCCTCTCTAGTTACGAGTACTCAGTGTGGCAAATGCTGTTTGTCACAGGACAGGGGAGCTGTGGTATTGCAGCTGCCTCTCCATGCACAGGGATGTTATTCTGCTTCTAGATATGTGGTCTGATGTTCCTGAACACTTGCAGTCTCTGGATGAGCCCATAAGCCTTTAGTTTCATCACATTAACATGGAAAATTGCTGGCTGTCCTCAAACTGCTCTTGGGGATAGTATATGATGCAAAGGGATAATGTTCTGCAGGTGAAGGAGGTCCAAAATAGCAGTTTTCTTCCCATTAACACCAACAACCTGTGATGGGTGTTCGCTGGCTGAGAGAAATGAATTGATGATTACTGCCCATCCTCTAATAGCATTTACACTCCCAGAGCTGAAATCACCCACACAAGCAAGGCCAATGCCATCGCTTGCCAGCCCTCTCAAAAAAAAAAGTCACGGACTTGATGCAAATTGAGTCACAGCTGCCAAATTCCCCCTGGAGATGCAGGGGGGACTCCCTTCAAGCCTGGTTTTCTGCTAGGGACATGACAGCTGTCCTAGAGATCATCATCCTGTGGGTGAGTGACCTCATCCTGGACCCATAGCGATGAGGATGTTATTGTCTTGCCAGTGTGTTCCCACCAATATGCTCTTGCTGCCATTGAGATGAAGCCTTTTGGTATCCTCCTCAGTGCAGTATTGCGTTCTGCCACAAAATGACCTTCCTCATATCGTGAGAACTTCACTTGCTGTCTCGTTGTCTTCCTCTTCTGTCCTCATTCCTTTCCCTCAGTACTTCCGCAATACTCCTGAGGCACTTCTGAATCCAGCTGACCTCTGGCTGTCTTTAGCCATCCTTCTAGCTGAGTATGCAGTGAGGAAAACTCCCCTTCACTTACACTCTTTGTTTGAGCTCCGGCATGGTCTCCATCTTGGCCTTAAAACTCAAAATTAGGCCAGCCCTTTCCCAAGGAAGCTCTCTCTGGTGCCAGCTAGGTAAGATGAGGAGAATAGGCAGAAGATCCGTCTGCAGGGCAGGTTCTTGTGCATCCCCTTTGGATTGCTGCAAGTGCTGCCCAGGAGAACAGAGCTGCTTCTCCCCAGCAAGCTGCTCAGCTCGCCCATCTGATAAATGGCAGGTTGCAGGGGCGTTGGCACCGGCGCCTTGGTTTCAATGCGCTGATCTGCTAAATTTCCATCAAAACACAAGGAAGGGTGTACTCGGGTTCTGCATCCTTTTGACTTCCCGTTAGCTGTTGGCCGCAAGGGCTGAGGTCCCGTGCTTGCATTTCATCATGTTTGTAGCGGTATCGTTTGGCCTGGAGGGGTTGTTTTGGGCTGGCTTGGCTTTAGCTTTCCTTTCCAAGATGGGCCTGATGGGGAAGAAGACAGGGAAAAGTTGAATAGAGGAAAGGCAGCTTTTGCGGCTGGGGCGCAGGATCGGGAGTCAGCAGACACAGGTTCTATTTCTGGCACCGCAGCAAAACTTCCTGATGTCGCTGGGCAAGGCAGCTCGCACATCCCCACCTCGCCTTCAGCCTCCCTCCAGCCGAACCACGAGCGCTCCTGACCTCTCTCGCCCGCCGTGGCACGGGGAGGGATGCTACAGCCGCGCCGGGGCTGCGAAGCAGCGCCGCGGCGCTGCCTCGACCCCGCAGCATCCTTGGGGGGGTCATCGTCTGGCCCGGCACTCGCTACCGCAGCCCGCTCAATAAAGCACCCTCGGCCTCGTCCCGGACCGCCGGGGCCCCGCCGCCACAAAGCGCTCCTTTGTGCGGGGAGGCTGGGGGCAACCGGGCCGTGCTCCGGGGGGCCGTGCGGCGGCGGCCCCGGGGTGCGGGCGGGCGCCCCGGGGTCGGAGACAGGCGGGGAGGGCGGCACAAAAGGGGCTGCTGCAGCCCTGCCCGCCGCTGCCGGCGGTGCTCGGCTCCGCATCGCATCCTAT
>WYDI02030294.1:0-43879 GCA_009867235.2 Psittacus erithacus
GGACAGGTTGTGGGGGGAAAACAAGCAGGCTACATGCTTTGTCTAATTTACGACTAAGCTTAAACCACAACAAGGGCATAATTGGTCTCCCTGTGCCGTCTCTTCCTCCCCTTCACACTTCCCGGGAGCTGCTGTGCTAAGTTTCCCAATATTGATGCTGCCTCTCTGTATGTCCCTCGCAATCAACAGCGAAGTTACTTGGACCTGGTCTGTGAGGCAGTGACACAGCAGAGGAGATGGGGAAGACATTACAGCTAGTCTGGGAAGGGAAGTGTGCAAGGAAGACATACATGGAGCAAAATTCATCCCTGACTTTTACCTTTTCCTTCTGCATCTGGTCAATGTGCAGTGCTGCACCTTGTTAAAAAGGCAGAAGAAGGACTAGAAAAGCTGCTGCTGCTGCTGTCTACCCCCATTTATGCATTCAGTGTCAGGGTGTCTCACTGCTAGAGACCATCTGCCAAGGAAGCTGCTGCTAGCTTGGTACAAGCAACAGCAGCAGCAATGCAAATTCTCTCTCAGTCTATCCCTCTCCCACAGGAGATGATACAATTTGGGGGCAGCTGAAACTTTAGATCTGCCATCTGCTTCCACAGAGCTGTAAGAAAGAGACTACTGCTGGTCAAAACCATAGATGACAGATGAGTACAAGACAGAAATATGCTGAGCAATCCAAAAGAAAACAAGTTTCTCTTCTAAAACCAGAATGCAATAATGATTCTGGAGAAAGCAAGGCTGTGTAGTAAGCTGTTTAAAAATTACATCTTGATTGATACTGAAATAGGGGATAATTATGAGTTGAAGAGTTTATTCCCCACTTTTCTGAGCTCAACCATTACAGTAGTTTCATTTTGCCTACCTTCTCCAAGATGACTAGGTCAGGTTGGACGGGACTTTGAGCAACCTGGTCTAGTAGAAGGTGTCCCTGCCCATGGCAGGGGTGTTGGAACTGGATGATCTTTAAGGTCCCTTCCGACCCAAACCTTCTATGATTCTATGACTAGAGATCCTTCATGGTCACCTACCTCCCCTAGAACACAGGGAGCAGAGTTACTGTGTCTCATAGGCTAGTATCCAAAGACATCTTCAACGTGCCGCTGATTTGTTGCAGAGAAATCTATCATGAGTACAACCCAGGAGGAGGTAGGAAGAAGTAGGAGTGGAGTGGAGATAAAGGAGTGATGCTTATTGTCATGGAAACATTTCCCCACTGTATTATTGGCCAGCACTTACAGATGTGGCTTACCAAACAGCAAGGCAGGCCTACAGAATCCATCAGCAGTGGTACATGTGACCTGGTGTGTGATGGACAAGGTATTTGCGGTTTCACTACGATTGCATAGCTGCTTGTACATTGCAATCAATAAACTACTTGAGCTCAGTACTCCAAGACACTTGCAGTAACCTGGATACTCTGCTACTGATGAAGACAAATGTAGGATATCTGCAGACTGAAAAATCTGCTATGGGGCTGTTCTGCATTCTAATGGTTGATTCTAAGTAACTTATTTTATGACCCTGGGCACTGCATTTATTTTTGAAGAAGCTTGAGAACCAGTTTCAAAGTATTGGAGGGATAGTTTTTTTCCAAGTGCATTGCTTCCAATTCCCATCCATCCTTTCAGACACCTCCTCTATTAAATGGTCACAGAAGATGAATAACAGTGATGTGAATTCTTCAAAATCACAATACATGTTATTCTGCTCCTCATTAGTGTTCTATGCTGTTTTATTTATGATAACCTTGTGAACAGCAAGATGAGATGGCATCCACATGTCTTTACATACAGATGAAAAGTGAATCCAGTGTATCATTAACATCCAAGGATGGGAAAACCAATAAAAAGTAGGAACAAAGGAGAGAAAATGTTTCCAAAATTAGGTCAGAAATTAAAGGAAGATTGTTACTGCTATGTATTTGGATGAGCTCTTTCTTAGTTGCCAAGGTTTTAAAGATCTATTTGTGTAATTAATTTAATTGTCAGAAGTTCACATGCTTCTCTTGTAACACCTACTGTATGCTAATGTGTCTTTTTCTAAAGGATTTTATTCAGAGTTATTTAATACACACAAAAATGAACACTGCAAATTTTGCATTGCCTTTACTGGCTCCAAATACAGTGTATCACAGAGAGCTTTGAGATCAAGGGAAGAAAGGTTTTCCTTCTACTATATATTTGCTTCACTATTCCAGCATTTTCACTATTAGGATGAAATAGTCCATGTTGCTTATTTGCAGTATCTTAACAGTATGGCAAACATTCCCTAGATAAGGAGCATATAGTAGTTGATTAAACCATTTTCTACATCATCACATCTGTAATAAAATATTCTAAAGTCTATTGCATGTGAAACCATGTTCTGTACCACTTCCCTGGCTGCTTGAGAAAACTTTCAGGTTATGAAATCTGCTTCACCTCACGGTACCCTCATTACAGAGGTAATGATAGAAGGACATTTGCAGTTTTAATAGCAGAATTATGATTCTGCAGGTCTGTTCTGTGCGTGGGTTCCCTTTCCTTTTCCACAGCGCACACAGGCATCAAGCCTGCTCCAGCTGCCTGTCCTCCATTTATCCCAATGTGACCACCAAGTTCAATGCTTAAAAACCATGGCTCAGTCTCAAAAACTCCTGATGTTGCTTACATTGGGATTTAAAAAAAACACACCTTAATTTCAGGTGTCTTCTCATCTCCATTTTTTGCTTTAGAGCATTTAGGAGCATCTGAGTCATATTTTCAAGCTTTTATCTATGAATATAAGTGATGAATGCTCTTCTTTTTTCTTTTTCTATTTTTTTTCTCTTTAAATGGAAGCCGATGGTCTCACGCGATTGCTTGCTGCTAGCTCTGGCTTTCAGAAAACAGCAAACATCCCAAGAGTCAAAGTAAAATATAAGTGCTGCCAAGATAGCCATCGAAACTTCTCTGCTTTTTAGGCTTTTTATGGGGAAACTGCATAATCACGAAGGGCAAGAAAAGGTGTTAGTAAGTAGTGCGGGGCTTTATGGTGGGAATAAGAGGTACAGGAACAGAAGCTTTCTGATGAACAGAAGGCAGAGAGTAGAAAATATGTTTCTGTCAGAGCCATCTGTTGTGGATCTCCCCAGGCTCAGCTGTGGATATGGGTGGAGATCTCTGTAAGGTGATGGAAGAATTATCTGTTGGTAGGAGTTTTTAACTTGTATATATAGATTGGAAAGTTATGCTACCAGTAATTGTAAAGTCCTGGTATTCTTGGATATGAACGTCTGCATGTTCTGCTATAGGGTCAATATATCAATCAGACTATGATCCTGCTTTAAACTCAGATACTTACAGAGTTATAAGGGAACTGGCTGTCAAAAGCCATCTTTGATCCGGTGGTTATAAACCAGTTAAGACAGGTCTGTAACTACAGTTTTGGATTCAGAATGGCAATTTGTGTGTGTGTGAAAAAAGGCTCAGTGGAGTGAGGAGCTCAAGAATTTTAATGTGAAGGAGGATTGGACTTCATTTAAGTCAAAAGTTTGTATTATTTAAGAGCTTTCCTGTGTATTGCAGGCACAAGGGGAAAATGGTAGGAAAGGAAACTTGACCCATCTGGCAAAAATAAGCAGCCACAGAAAGTGTTTAGGAGTGAGAAGAAACCTGCCTCTAATGGAAAAGGAACTGACAGCTGGGAAAGCTAGGTCTCTAAGGTCAGAAGATGCAGAGATAAACTGAGAATGTTCAAAAACCTTGCTGAGGTGCCCCTCATGAAGAAAAATAAAATAAACAGCAGGAGATACTATATCCTGTGAAATAAAAAGGGAACAAAAAGGCAAGAAGTGTGGGAACTGCTGACTGACAGATAGAAATGAAAGGTTAAACCTGGTAAGGCCAGACAGCAAATTAATCCTATTCCAAGGATCTGGAAGGGGATAGTTCTGGGATGTGAATGCAAATGCCAGGGTGATAGAAGTCATCCTTTCCCGAGGCAAAAGCAAAACAGAGGGCACATTTGCACAGTATGCTGTGCTCAGATGTGAAGCTGCTGTGGCCTGGCCCTTTGGGAGATGGCGCTGCAGTAGCCACTGCTGAGCTGCATCAGTGTGGCACCAGCAGCCAGCTTACACGTATGACAGTGGAAAAGCAAACAGAGCTTTCATGCAGCCCTTCCACCAAGCACTGATTGGCAGCTTGAAAGGCCTCATCCACTTTCAAGCTGTCTTTAGTGAAAACCTGGAGTAAGGCTGGCTTCATCACCCGATTGGAAATGTGAGAAACTCGGTTCCAGCCTGGACAAGCAGCAAGTGACACTTCTTTGCTCCCAAACTGCAAGTTAGGCAGATGGTCTTAGGCAAACAGAAACTTTATTGTAGTGTTTAAACATATTGAGAGGGGAAACCTGAGCAATCTGCCATGAGCAGGGCAAACACTTCACATAATTTACTGGCAATAATCCTGACCACATCTTCTCCTCCATGGCTGTGTTGGGTGAGGTGTGAAGTGTTTGCTGGCTGCCAGGCTGATACATTTAGTGGGGTAGTGAGGGGCCCAGACAGCTGGTGCTTCCCTGACCTATAGAAACTAAAGCAGCTGCATATATATTAAAAATGCTGCAAGCCCTGAACTGTCAGAGCCTTATCTGTATATCTGAAAGGCAACCTGGTTGACTCCCTTATCCAGCTGAGAAGCCTTTGGATGTAGGAGCTGGTCCTTTTGAGCTGCTCCTGCTCATCTTTTGGTAGATGAGCATATTCGCTGTCATTACTCAGCAGTCCTGCCCTCTCTGCTCCCTAAGTCAGTCCTCAGGCTGCAGTTTTACTGTGCTTCTGGCATGGCCTAGCTTTCAGCCCTGCCTTTCCCAAGAACCCTTCTCTCTGTGCCCCAGCACTCATTTGCTTTGGAAAAGCAGCAAGGGCAGCCAGAATCTGTACAGAGTCCTTGCCAGTGCAGGGAGAATTTTCTGAACAATCTTTCCCTTCATTAAGTGTATCTCAGGGTCTTTGAAAGAAATGTCCCCAATACCACTGAACCTGAATGTTTGTTAAATCTACTACAGATATAGAGAAAAACACACCCCAAAACAACACCTAAGAAGGACTGGGTGATATCCCAAACATTACTTCTCTCTATCCTGACACTTCACGTGCTCACTAGCTCCTTTTCTCCCTAGGAAATGTTGGCAGAGCACTTGCTTTCTGCTGGCACCTCTCCTTCTGCCATTTTTAGAGAGAAACATGCTGCTTCATGGCATGAGCGAAGGAAGAAAAAAACCCAATAGAGTGGAGGAGGGCGATAAAGATAATCACAGCTCAGTTAGATGTTGTCCTGTAGGAACCTCACAAAAGATTTTAGGGAATAAATATGGATGAAAAGGCAAATAAAAAGTAGACTGAACCTATATAGATTTAAGGAAAGTGTTGAGACAGAGTGTGCCTCACAGGAACTAATACTTAAGTAAGAGCTCACAGAAGGTTAATTATGAAATTGTAGGATAGAGGAGTTTGCTGGATTACAGGAGTAGAGAGCAATAGTCACTTTCCTTGTGAGGGCAGCCTTGGCCCCCGTCTGGTTTGATGCCTTCTTTCATGACCTTGGTGCAAGAAGTATATGTGTACTTACAAAATCTGCAGATGACACAAAGCTGGTACATACAGTTAATACAGGCAAGAGGAAGACCTCATTGTTATGCAGGAAAAATTAGATGACCTTGTGGAACAGCAGAATAGAAACAGCATGAAATTTAATAATCCAAAGTGCAAAATCATGCCCTTGAAGACTAATCACAAGACCTTTTGCTGTAGGAAAGGGGTTCATGAGCCAGACGAAGGAGAAATGAACAAACTGATTGACCATAGGATGGCCATAAGCCACTCTGTGCTATATGGCTGTGAAAACACCTAATGATGCTCCAAAATGTACCTGGCGAGAATTTGCAGCAGAGCTGGGAAGGAGTCAGTAGCAGTGTAAAAGGCGTTGGGCTCAGAAGATCGTATGCATTTCTACTCACCTGTTAGAAAGATACTTTAAACTACAACAAATGTAGAACAAGGCGGGTAAGTACAAGTAGGAAAGGTCAGGCTGGGTAGCAGTGATACAACCATTTCTGTGTCATATGCCTCATCAAAGCTTTCATACCAGATTCGCTGCTCTGTCTGCATGTTGTCCTTACTGAGTTATTCCCATCCCCTAAGAGGAATTCCAGTCACCTGAAGAGCTGAAGAAGTGAATTCCCCTTTCCACTGATGTATAACTTCATTATAGGCTGGCTACAGTAGGATATTAAGGCAAGCATGTAGCACCCTGGGAAATCAGCCTGTCCCTGTCAGCTGCACCCTCTTCACCAGCTCAGGGCTGAACTGATCCACAGGGATGAGCAGGAGTAATGGAGATGCCAGCAGCGTCCACACTTTGGGGCTGGGTATTAGCAATGACAGCTTGGTACCCAAGTGCTGGTCCATCCACATGCTGCTCTCTCTCTCTTTCACCTTATTGTTGAGGCGCGTCTTTGACAAACTACTCCGCATTTACATCAGTGCAAGGAAAAAAGAAGGACTGAGCCCAGCATAAGGTTTTCAGTGCACTCCTGGCATTTTCCTCCTCTTCCTACTGCCTTTCACATTTTCTGGCCCATTTGGGGTCAGAAGAAGGGAAGGAAATTCTTCAATGGGTTGGGCAATGGGAGCTTTCAGCAAACCCTCTCCCATCAGCAGTGTAATCTGTAAAAAATACCTTGCAATAAGGACAGGCTGTTCATTCTCCTCTGCGCAGTTTGGCTCGCCCCATGTAAGCAGAGGCTATCTTTAGTATGTCGTCGGTCTTTATTATGAAAAGATATAAAAGCTCCCACAGCAGGAGTCCTCTGGCTCTGAGACTGGGCAAAGGAATGAGGCTATGACAGACTGCTTAGCTGGCCCCACCATTCAGAGCCATTTGCTTGCCAAGATTTCTCAGCTATGAAGAGAGAGGTAGACACTGCCCTTCTCAGGGGTGGTATATCACTATAGGTATTGAGCACTATGCAAAGATTAGGAAGGGTTCAGGTAGAATGAAACCCAAACAATTTAAATAGATCAAGAAAAAGAAAAACCCAACCCAAAAACCAGGCACATTGCACTACCTGCTATTTTAAAACAATCCCTCTAGCTGTAAATAAGCAACAAAACATAGTAGTTCTCCTCTCCTGAATACAAATCAGTCGCAAATACAAATTACTCTCCTGTAATTCATTCAGATCCCGTTAATGAGTATAAGCAGTTTAAGCAGTTTGGTTTATGGCCATATCTCTGCAGTTGCTTATGCTGAACATAATTTCCTTTCCTGTTGCTAGCTTTGCAACAAGTCTCAAGAGTTATTTACAGACACCTCAGTTTTACCTAATTTAACAGCTTTGTGTTGTCAGCAGTTTTGCCATCTCATTGTATTCCCTCTCTTCCTGGTCATTAATAAATAGATGGGGCTAGAGAAAGAGTAGAATTAATCCTAGCAGTGATCCTCTTGTACAGTCCCTGTGCAGCACACTCTTAGCACTTTTTCATCTCAATCATTTGCCATTCATCCTCATCCTTTTCTCTCTCTTTAACCCATAACAAAGATCTTATCTCCTACCCCAGGGCAACCGAGTTTCCTTAAAAGCTTCATGCGAATGATATTATCAAATGTCTCTGTAAATGCATCTCCCGTGATTCTCTTTTAGTCAATATTTTGCTAAGTCTTTATAACATTTGAACAGGTTGGGAAAGCACGATTTATCCTCACTGATAAGTGTATCAATTTATCTCTGCTGATCTGTGCTGACTTGCAGTTTACACATCCTGATTTTTTTCTCTCCTACATTTTGCCTGTAGGTGTTTTATAATTATTTTAAATGATTTTCTCAACTATTTTTCCCATTAATAAATTAAGACTCTCTAGATTTCAGTTCTGAGGGGCAGTCTTAAAACCTATTTTAAAGATTGCTCCAGCGCTGGTCATTTTCCAGTTATCCACCAGAGTGGCTGTTTTAATGACAAATTACATCTCTTTAATGATAAATTACGGTAGGCTGAAATCGTGCTTCATTCTTAGGATTTCCTCAGAATGTCTGATGAGTTCCATTTTGTACCATTAATTATTGGAACATATATTTCTGGAGTTGTTATATCACTGATATTTTTAAAATCTTTTATCTAGAAGGGCTTTCACATCATTACATGCAACTTCAGAGTAAAGATTCACCCCCAGCCCTTCTTTCCTGACATCAAATAAATCATGCATCTTCACTGCAATCTTTTCTCACTCTGTGCTTTCTTCCTTTACACTTAGAAGTCTCGCAAGCCTACGTATAATAGCCAGCTTTCTGTATGTGATTTACTTGCATCACTTATTTGTTGTCATGCATTTGACTGTTTTTGCATATTTTCTGAGCTTCATCTTACTGTATGGTTTTTTATTGTGCCTGCCAAATATTCCATTTTATTTGCATTGCTTTAACTGGGTATCCATTCCTGAAAGATGCTTTGGGCATCAAATTAATCCTTGAATTTTACCATTTAATTATCCTATGTTTTCCCTCGTTTCTTTGCTCTGAACTGTGGAGAGCTGCTAAAACACAAGTTATAAATAGCTTCCACTCTAAAATCATAAATCACATTTAAAAAAATAATTATTGCTCTGGAAGAAAAAAAACTGTTTCAATTGTTTTTTCATTTTAAAAATGCTGATATTTTGCTTAATTTTCTTTTTGTTCTGAATATGATTCCATTCTCCCATACTTCTAATTCTATCAGCTTCAAGGGAAATACTCACATAAATTGCACTTGGGACCATGCTCTCTGAACCGAACCCTGCTGTTAGTAAGCTAATGAGCTCTATTGCATAAAGTATTTCTTCATGCTTAATCATGTTGATCCATAGGTACGTGGTGTGTTTACAGCACTGGATTTGTTTTCTAGGGTCTAAAATTTGTGCTAACAATGAGTTTCTCCTACACACCCTGAGTTCCCCTCAGTGAAACCACTGAGGTTGCACACTTTTACTCCTTCTGCCTTCATCCTCGTCTAAAAAGCTGATCATCATTGAATGTCTTTTGATCTTCCCTTCTAATAAACGTTACTTATTCACAGTTGCGTCATTTCTTCCCAGACTGGTACTGGTTTGTCGATCATCAGTAACTCTCCCCTCCTATACCTCTGTACCTTTCTGTTACTTACACACCTGTGATTTAGCATGCTTGGCTCCTGAATCCTCCTTCTCATCCAAGAAGAAATCACTGATGTTATTTTAGATGTTTTATTTCTTGAGGTTACACTGTTGTTAAAATTAAGAATGCAAGGAATTCCCAGCTTCTAAAATTATTTTTTCATCAACAGTTATGTATTAAAGCTACTGCAGATCCCCATTAGTTTAACTTCCATAGCCAAGCAACTATGTTAAAATACAGAATCTCTACCTTTACATGAGCTTGAACAAGTAATGAGTAAAACTGCAAGCGATGCTCATGAGAAATGTCTAGTGCTCAGACTTCTGCAAAACAGACCATTTAGATCAGGACTAATCAAGTATAGTGAAATAATTTTCCTCTAGAAATAACTCAAGAGTTTGGTGCTCACTAGCAATAGAGATAACCCAGGATGAAGCATATGTTGTAATCAGATGAAGCAGGTACTTGAACCTGGTCCTCCTAGCCCTACGTGCATTTTTGCTGCTAAGGGAACAAGGAGCAGGTTCTAAAATATGTGTTAAAGTTAGTCAATAGATGCTAATTTTTAAGAAAATATGGGCCCAAATCCTTTTGTTTGTTCAAAAAATTGATTAATGGAATTAGCATTAGTATCATGTCCAATAATGATTTTGCTATATTAATGGAGAATTTAAATTTTGTGGCTTAAAAAGCAATGCTAAAATGATGCAAAACTTAAAATACCTAATGTACATTTGTACTTTGGAACTGGTGATCAAATTTATTACTAGACTGTTGGTTCTGGCTCTTTGGAATTGGGGTGTCTTTTATTACATCTGTAGGGCTACCCTAACGAAGTGTGGGCGCAGGCTCAGCATGCCTTTCTTCTTCCTGATGATGCAAGCCGGGTCTCCCTTCAGCTGCAGGAAGGGGTGATGAGACTGGCACTGGGCATGTTTGGTCCCTGCGGTGAAGCAGGGTTCAGAAACCCCCAGGTGTTGCCATGCCAGGGTGCAGTGCTGTTCAAAGTTGCTTCCTCGGGTCCAGAAGCCACCTATGGTGTCCCAGCACTACAACATCTCAGCTAACAAGTCTTCACAGGTCTCAGAGCAAAAGAGGCTGATACAGCTGAGGTGCCTGCACCAAGGTGTAGATAAGCCCCTCGCAACCCAAGCTGTTCCCTTTCTTCTACATTTTTCTCCCTAGGCAGTGGAAATATGAATTCCTTTAAGAATTGGAGCTTGATGTGTTAATGCTACTACACAATGTGATGCTATTTTAAAGGCCTTCATCATCAGATAGACTGGTAGAATCATTAAAACTATTCTAGTTTGCCCAGTAAATATGCCTTTGGGTATGAAAACTGTACAGATAAAGTTTGAAAAGCCTATTATTTGTCAGGCATTGTAAGAGATCCTGTGACACTTTCTCTCCCAATTTTGCAGAAGTAATTAGACTATACTAGGAACTGTTAAATTTGTACTTTTGAGGTCATAAGCAGGTTTTAAGCTATTTTTTTCCTCTGTCTACAATGCAAGACCCAAAATCTGTCTTTGCTCAAGTGAAAACTAAATGGATGTATGTCAGTTATTAATACTCTGTTCCACTTGTGACACACCAGGCAGACTGTATTTCTTTTAAATTATCTGAGCTGGATTTGGGAAGTATGTTGAAATGGCAGCTTGTGCGCATGAGAAGGAAAGCAGAGCCCAGTACCACAAGTGTTTGCTGTTCCTTTCGAGTGATCAGGGCCTGGGGACTAGGTCTGGATCTGGTCTCTGGTCCCAAGCTGCCTGGAACTTCTCCTTTGACTCCAGCCACCACAGTAAGCTGTAAAAGTCACCCTCTAATGTCAGTGACAACCCTGTAAGCACAGCATGTTCTCTAAAATGGCATCTCCTTTTAATGAAAATAAAGCCTGGAGAATTCATCAAGCCTCTTGTGATCCTTAACAAATTCTGCTGTCAGCTATGGATTTGTTCTGATTTGATTCTCAGCTTCTAGATTTTATTTTCCCTTTGTTTTCCACAGTAGTCTCTTCTATTATCAGGAATCCTCTCTCCACTTTGGCACTTGCAGATGGAATTACCATATTACATTAGGTGGTGGAAGAAGTCAAAAATTGCACCCAGCTTCTTTCAGGGACTCATACTCCAGCCAGTGACTGGCTCCAGTGAGGGCTGTGTAGATTCTTTTTCTTTATTACAAGAGTAAACCATACCAGATTAAAGTCCCTTCATGCCAGATTTGTTATCATAAATATCTGTGATGGATATGCTGATCCATTTTTTAACAAGGGATAATACTTCAGATAGCAAAATGATCAAAACACAGAGCACACTCCGGTCAAGGTAATTTAACTCTAATCTTGCCTAATTGTTATTGCAGTCTGGACTGACAGAACTGAGATGATTAAATCCTTATTATGAACTATCCTCTTCTTACTTCATATGGTTCCAGGCACCAAATACACCATCAGCACTCTTAGCTGACATTTTCTGTGAAAAGACATTTTTAGGCATCATAATGTGTGAAGGCTGCCAGCAGGGCAGTCTATCACTTCTACCTTACATCAAAGGGATATGAACCCTCTTGGAGGAAGAAAATAAAGCTGGTATGAAAAACAAGGCTCTTGCAAGAAAGGTTAATGTGGGCACCTTGCAGCTCCGAAGAGTCTAAGTTCAAATTCAGGAAAAAGAGAGCACAGCCTGCAGTTCCAGCCTCTCTTCCTTGCCCTTGAACCAAACAAGTATCTTTGGGAAAACTTCTGAAAAGTACTTTCATCTCTACCTCTCATTAACGTAACTGCCTCCCTTTCTTTCTGTGCTCAAAAGAATGTGGCCTTTAACAACCACCTGGTAATTTCTACCGCTCCTGGTGATGCTTCTCTGCTCTGACTGGACCAGTCCACTTGCCAAAGCTGCAACCTCAAGCTCAAGATGTGATGTATCCTCATGCAAAGATGGTATAAAACCCCAGGAAGACATGAAACTTTAAGAGACATAAAGTGTGTTCCTTAAATAGCAATAGCCTTTGTTTCACAGCACTGTTTTCTGATGGCAATTTTCACAATTACAAGTGGGGCAATATCAAATCTTTATGAAACATTCATAACTGTAACTAAAATGGGTGATGTCTCCTCAGCTGATGTGTACTTGAGAGGAATGCTTTTGATGCCAAGGCTTTTTAAGGGGGCTGGCACTGTCGTGGTTGGGGGTGTAGCTCAGTCAGTTTGACAGCCTCTGCTGGGTCTTTGCCAAGCTCTGCATTTAAATCCCAAGTTCTCTGAGGCTTTCCTGGTCAGAAAGGCAGAGTACATTTCTGAGATAGGAAACCTACAGTGTGCAGGATGGTAATAGAGTCACCAGCCCTCACCTAGAGGAGGTTGCAAGAAGGACAAATTGCAAAGAGATGTGCCAAGGAGTGGGTGTTCATGCACGTTTCTGTGTGAGAAAGGGAGAAGGGAGGCAGCACCTCTCCTTCTCTGTGGGAGAAAGCTGTTAAAGGGCAGAAAGCACTTGTGGAATCAGGAAGAGCAGACTATGCAAGGCGAGGGGAGCTGTGAGGAGGCTGATGAAGCTGCAAAAGTAAATCGTCTGCTTTATAGAAACAAGTAGAGGTGCATATATGTTGGAGGGAAAGGATGCCACAGGTGAAGTTCCTACATCTGGTCATGAATTTAGCAAGAAAAATCTATATAATAAACACCTGAGATTCATTTAAGAACAGCACCATCTGAGCTTTGTTCCTCACTGTTGAAGCCATCATTTAGAAAACAAGTGAAAATGGGTTTGGTGGTCTCACCTCACTCCCATATGGCATTTTACACATCATACAACTGTACAGTTTTTATACACTGGTTTTGTAGATGAAAAATCTGGATCATAATCATAAAATAGTGCAGACAGAAGTCCACGTTGAAGGGTATTAACAGAAACGGCTGCAGCATAATTTGCCTGCATTTTCGCTGACTGTAACTAATAAAAGCCTTCATCCCTAGCGGTATCAAATTTACTCAAAAACCTGCTTCTCTATGACAACAGACTATTCTCCTTGTTCCACTTCAAAAAGTATTAATTATGGAACATCATGTTTTACAAATATCTTTCTGTATAAATGCTGCATTAAAGCACAATAATGTTGAGTAAACAACTATGTGCATTTTGCAATATGAGGAAGACTGTTTCCTATACTCTTTGAAAAAAAGAAGTTGTATCAGTGTTTTATAAGTAGGTCAGTGACAATCCTTATGTATTTCTTAAATTCACATGGACTCTCCAGGTTCTGGCATAGGAATACATGGGTAAAACTACTGTGAATAAAATATTCATGTTTTTCTTTAAAAATAAATAGACCCAGATAAGCTTCAGTAAGAGAGACAATGCTTTCCCAGCGCAAGATTGTCATCTGCATGCTTTAAGAGCTTTACTCAGTTCAGTTTATTAGCACATAATTAATATGAGCATAATCAATATGAGATTCCCTTTGCAATAAAATCATTCATGAATTTGGGGCTTGTAACACATCCCTTAACTCTTCATTTGACATGAAAACTGTTGTGAATATTAGCCATCATTCAGAAGATCTATTTTTAGTATCTAGTAGGGGTTTTGGTCAGGGGGATGTCAGCATCTATTTAATCCAAAAATCTCATTGAAATCGAAACACTGATGATCAGGAGACTTTTTATAAGTCAGTTGTATTACAGAGCATCAAAGCTGTGTTCCCAGTGTGCTCCACTAATGTGACTGAAGGACTTCAGGCTCACTTACCTGTCAAGCAGGGACATCCCTGCCCAGACCATTCTCTGGCGACAGACTCCAATGTCAGCTCCCCAGAAAGCCTTTTCACTTACACTTGGACAAACTGTAAGTGTGGTACTGTTGACGTGTCCATTGTTGTGGAATTGCAGGATGTCATTTCATCTTAGAGGTTTCATAAAGAGAAGGTTGTTTCACTGTAGATGTTGTAATACCTATGACCAGGTGACATTCTATAGAAAGCCACAGAAGTCCTGTAGCCAGACAGCCTTGTATTCTGCAAATGTTTCCTTGAGTAATCCCACCTCTTGTGTTTGTAGGGAGCAGAACTATCTCAGCTCTCCCCACTTCCTCCCCACAACCCCTTCCCCTGAAAAAAAAGAAACCAACAGAAAAATAAGCTAAGATTGAGATATCTACTGAGCAATGTAAAGGCTAATATCTGAAATGGGTTTCTTTAGACAGAGACTTTGCTTTATATAGAAAGCACTGCAATATTGTGCTTCATCAATGCAGTTATTGCAGATACATATATGCTGCACCATTTTCTTAGGTCTGTCACTCTTTGCCATGTGTGAAGTAGGTTATCGTGAGCATCAGTATGAAGTATATGTAGATCTCTTGTCTAAAAGACATAATTTCCATCAAAAGGAAGAGCATTCCAGCCAGATGGAGGCATAAAACCTACCTTCTTCTAGGTATTTCCATAATATCCAGATTTAAGACTGGACATGCCCAGAAAGGCTGTGAAACTGTGTTTTTAGAGTGATCATGAAGTGATTCCATGGGTATAAATATGTATTAGGTTGAACCAGCTACTTGAAAAACTTAATCATCCATATCATATTCCATGTATTGGTAGAAATTCTTATTTTGCTGCTCACTTACTTCTTGGTTAGCTGAACTGAATCACTATTGACATCTCCAATAGCAGAAGCACAGCCCTGTGTAACGTGTATAATGTCTGTCGTAGGCTCCATATGGATAAGAGGGAAGAGGTAAAGCAGGTTGGATGGCATTTTGAGTGATTTTTCATGTATATGACATGAAGATGAGTGGCCAGTCCCTGGAGATCTATTGAGAGGGAAACAGATTATCAAAGGGGTGGTCTCCATCTGATTTACATGCTTCCTCCACTCCAGCAGCACCAGTTAATGGAAAATGCCAGTGGCTTCTGGCAGATGCAAAGAATTCAAGGCAAATGTTTGCCTCTTGGTTTGTGCTCTTATGTGCCTGACTCAGCTGGTGGTGGGGCTCATTATGCACCATTATTGCTCTGGATTTTGAAGCCATTTCTTCTCAAATTAATTGCTTCTGGTTCAGTTATCTGTACCCAATGTGATTGAAAGAGCATGAAAGCAATCACCAACGCATGGCTGCTGTCCATTAACTCCCACAAGGAAACACATCATTCCTTAGATCGCTCTGGCAGCCAGTGGATTTCATGAGTTTGGAAGCATGGTTCCGGGTCACTAACAGGCTGGAGACAAAGCTGTGGTGCAGAAGAGGTGCTAGGCTGATGAGGATGGGTAGGATGACACTATCTCCTCTGCCCCCAGCAAGATGTAACTTTAGGGCCACTCTGTGACCAGTTACACAGGTGGTAGCAGTAGCTGGATTCCTTTTTTGGTTTTCAGACCAGTTGCAATGCGAAGTGGCTGGAGAAGCACCTTTCATGGGACTGCATTGGCTCCACCACCTGCAGGAGCAGCCTGTTACCTCTTCTGAGGGTGACATGGGTGGTGCAGCACTTCGCACTGCTGTGGATTTGGGCTGAAGGATGAGTTGCATTTTCCTACTTTTCGAAAACTCCTTTCTCCTTTTTTTTCTTTCTTATAGGAAAGAAGGTGTTTGCTTTGTCTATTGTTTAGGATCTCAGTTGGTTAATCTGGCCTTGAAAAGAGATATACCATTGACTCCCATGTTCATCTCTGAAAGAAAAGAAAGGGAAGAAAAACCTTTTCCTTCCAGCCTTTGGATTTATGATTGGGAAAGATTTGTAAAGGTTGCTTGTAAAGATTTTATTATTTGTAAAGATCATGGAGGATGAATTTGGGGGATGTCAATAAACAACACTGGGATCACAGCTGACATCAGGGTCTTACTGACATGCATGTGAAACTAGAAAAAAAAATTAACCCCAGATCCCTCATTCCACAGAAAATGACAAACTGGCCACAAGACATTTCTGCTTTGCACATTGGGAATCTATGAAAAGGAATGGAAGATAAGGCTATTCTTAGCCCCCCTCATAGGCACACAAAGTAAGGCACAGAAATGTCACTTGCTGGGGGTGAGGAGGGTTTGTTAAGGAACCGAGGACAGGACTGCTTTGTAAAATCGTCGTTCACGACAGGGCAAATGGGAACATCCGTCTGACGGCCCTGCGCTAGCTCCGCACGCTCTCATTTTAGTCAGCTACTGGAAACGTCCCGTTCTCTCCCTCCTGAATTACTTGTATTCGTGCGCAACGATCGAGCTGAGGTTTAACCAGAGCCTGGACGGCTTTGCCTCGGGACGGGAGTTCAAGCGGTCACTTCAGCATCGGGGGGACAACAACAAAGCGCCGAGGCCGCACCCCCGGGAGGCCTGGAGCGCCCGAGGACTCACCGCAAGCGCCGCCGGCCACTACTGCCGCTGCCTCCCGCGGGGCAACCCGGCAGCCCCGCTCCCCTCCCAGCCGCTCCCCTCCGACTTCCCAGCGGCGCCATCGGCTCAGCAGTCGCAGCCCACCCGGATCCCCGACAGCGGGTCCCGCGCCCGCTGAGCCCAGCGCTGCCCGCCGGGCGGGGCGGTGCCTCATCCTGGCCCGGCCCGGCCCGGCGGAGGAGGTGGGCGGCTCCTGCGGCCGCGGCATAAACCGGCGGCCCCGCCCGCTGCCGCTGCTGTCCCCGCTGGACGGCGGGGAGGAGAGAGGCGCTCCCGTGGGAGCCGGGCGGAGGCTGCGGCTCCCCTCCGACCGAGGGGCTGCGCCTGGTGGCGGCGCGGCGGGGAGCTGCGGGGCACGGGAGCGCCGCCTCTACCTCCCGGTTGCCGCGGCCTCGCTCACTTGCGCGGCGGCGGCGGTAGCAGCAGCAGGCTCCGGCGGGCTCCCCCCATTGTCTGCCCACGGGCAGAGGGCTGCGGTGCCCGCCCGCCCCTCGCCTTTGTGTGCTCCGGCAGGCACGGGTTGGCGCTGCGCCCGCCAGGATGCGCTCTGCGGGGCGGCGGGGGGTCCGCTCCTCCCGGTGAGAGGCGGGGAGGGACCCAGCCTCTGCCCCGGAGGTTTTTCACCCGCAGCAGCCGGAGGAGGGGGACTATGGACTGAGCGCATCTGTGTACCATGGAGTCCGGCATCCGCTTGAGCACGCTCTGCTTTCTTCTCTGCCTGGGGCCAGGTAGGCGGATGCCGGACCCGCTGGGAGAGCACCGAGGAGCGGGGCTGGGGGAGCTCCGCGGCGGGGATGCTCGGATACCCGGGCGGCCGCAGGTGCGGGGGGCGGCGGCGGGAGGAGTAGGGTGCTCGGAAAGTTGCAGTGTCGGCGAGTCGGGTGACGGCACTTTCTGGGTCAGTTGCAGGCTTTGGCGTGGACCCCTCGCTGCAGATCGACGTGCTGTCCGAGCTGCAGCTGGGAGGCTCCGTGGAGGGCGTGCGCCAGGTGCCGGGGCTGCACAACGGGAGCAAAGCCTTCCTCTTCTCAGGTACGGCCCGCCCGGCACCGCGCAACTTCAGTTCCCGGAGGCTCGCCGGCACCCCCAGCAAGGGACCTGCCCGCTCCTCAGGCACCCGTTGTCTTTCCCCTTCCCCTCCTGCCCGCTTCCCTGCCATTTCTCTTCCCCTCACCCCGATCTTTTTCTCTCTCAGCCCCCCCCCCCCTTTCTTTTCCTTTGACTTGTAGACGCTTAATTAAAGTACAGCAGGAAAGGGGATGGCAGATGGCTAATTTTTTGAGTCGTGGGGTGCAGTGATGAATAATAGCACCACCCACTCTTGACTGCTTTACTTGGGAAACGCTAAACATACCCCAGTTCCAGCTAAGGAGCTGCTCACTGAAAGTTTCATGTGAATCGAGCAAAACGCTGAAATGAAGCACCCAGGAGGAGAGAGGCAGATGGCTAAAAATCAGAATACCCTTTTTTTATCACGGAGAAGTGGCCCTTGTGAGCTTCCATGCCATACCCCTATTAAGAAACAAAGAATGAGTTTTAGGCTCTCTCAGTGCTTGGGTTTGGGTTTTTGATCATTTTGGGAATAGAAATAAAATAGTTTTCTTGTTCCAGCTTTCAAAGATACATTTCGGAGGTTTATTAAAAAAATCAAACTTCCTTATATTGTAACTCATAAGGGGGCTGTAAAATAACTCTTGCTGGCTAGCGGAATTTATTGGCATATATTACATTACATACACTTGCTTGTTGTAAGTGTATATTTGAATTAAATTTTAACAACATACTTATAAGTTAAGGGAAGCTGGAGTCAAGAGCATCTTCAGGATAAACCCCCCTCTATCTTAATTTTAAGGAAGCTTCAAAATAGCCTTTAAAAGCAAGTGTCTTTTCTGAAAGATGATGAAATGCCCCTTAGAAACATAATGAAACAAGGACCAAGAATGCGGCTCAATATCCGATGAAACTAGCAAATCTCTGCATCAGCCTGTAGTTTTAAAATAGGGAGACTTGATTGCTGGCTTCTGTGTCATGCCAGGAGTTTCAGCATGAAATGCTGAAAGCATTTCCAGCGCAACAGGCAAGAGGCAGTGTTTCCCGTACAGAAGAGTTGTAATTCAAGCGAGATAAGGTCTGGAAAGGGAATTTCTTTCTCATGTTTGCATTAATGAGCTAATTTATCAGAAACTAATAGTTGCCAAAGGCTTTTTTTTTTTTGAGTTTGAGGTGACCTCTGTAGCGGTGTTCTTCCCCGGTGCAGCCAGCATGTGTCACTCTGAGCATTAATGTGGAAGTGCATAGGCATATGGTTCAGAAACATTGACACATGCCGGTTTTAAATGTCCGTGGTGGGCTTGGGGCTGCAGAGTAGAGCCCTCTGACTGCTTAGAATGGCAACATGTTTGTGGGGCTCTGGGGTTTGTGTCCTAAAATAGCTATGTCTTTTAAGGTATGGCTCTGAGTTTAGGCCTTATTGTGCTATAATGGGTTGGGGTGATGAGGAGGTAAAACACCCTTTGACTTCAGTGGTAGCAGGATTAGAGATTTGTAAGAATAAGACTTTTTATTGTATGTTTTTTCAGTGTTAGCTCAAAAAAAACCCCCACCTGTTTACTGGGTTACTAAGGAATTTTCTGCAAGTTGTTCCCTCTTTCTGTGTAGTTATGAGTGTGCATAGTTCCCAAATGATTTAGCAGTTTAGTGGTAACAAAGGAGACGGGAGTTTTGCATTCTCACACCAACGTTTTTTTCTTTAGTTGAGAAGAACTGGGGGAATAACAAGAACAAAAACACTCGGGTTGAAATGGTTGTTGAAGTCACTCAGTATCCCTTGGGAAGTCTTCAGTGCCCTTCAGGGCTGGAGATATTTTTCCTGCTATTGCATATGATGGCTGCTGATTTTTCTTATAGTACATGGTGTCCTTACTGAGCAGGCAGATTTTCATTTTCAAACTTGTATTTAGAAATGGAGCCATTTCCTTCCTTGATCAGACCGCTGGGTCTACTTAAGTCACTTTTGATCTGCTGTTAGAGCTCGCGCTGTAGGAACATTGCTGCAATGTATGCCTCTTAATGTATGTACTTGCAGTGCGTGAATTTCAAGGATATGTGCGTGCTGACTTTAAATTTAGGTTTTGTCTATGTGTTTTTTCCCTATTCCAGCTAAAGCCTTAGTCCTGGGCACATATGATTTTGTGAAAAGGACACAAATGACTTCAAATGATCTGTGAACGTACTCTGGAAGCTTTAACTTGTGATCCTTTGCCTTTTGGTTTCTTGACGTACTGAATTTTTTTGTTGTATCATAAGCATATTTATGACATTTTAGTATGTTGGCTTTTTTGATAGGCCACATTCTCAACTGGTGAAGCCCCTTACTTTATGTATGCTTAAAACATACAGGAAGCCTAAATGCTGTTCTTTGTTTTAGAAAGAAATTATGAAAGTGGCAGGTTGAACTGCCAGTTAAAGGTATATGATGGGAAAATTGCACATACTGCTACAGCAGAGTAGTCTCTTTCTTTCTGTTTCTAGGTGAAGAGTCAGTTTTGACTGCTTAATTAGACGTAGCATCATTTTTCAATACAAGGGGTTTAGCATCTAATTGGCTGTTCTGACAAATTCTTCTTTGCATAATTGATTTTTCAAAGGAATTTATATTTCAAAGGTATATTACACAGTAAGCAATTACTCTCTAAAGGTAGTTTTAGTCTGTTACAGTCCAATCAAGAACATTTATATTGCTTCTTATACAGTTCCTGATTTAGAAATAATTATGGCCATTTGAAATTCACAGTCACTTGGACTTGCTTTTTGTGTACCTGTGTGCTCTGTCACTGTACAAATCTTAAAGAAGGTATCTGTTTCTTCCCAAAGATTTGAAAAACAGAACTCTTCCCACTGCCTTCAACAGGATTAGATAATGTGGTCTTGAATTCTAAGGCTTTTTAGGTGCCCGATGCTCCTTGGTTGTAATGGATGGCAGCACTGAAATGCTGCTGTAATCCGGCTCTAGTTAGCTGCAGGGGCTTCTCTTTCTGGAAATGTGATTTGCGAAGTAATTGTTGCTTGTGGGAAGGAAGAATTATGAATAGAAAACAGGAAGAGGTCTTCCAAAATGTTAGTGTTGCTGTACGTGAACATCTGCCAGCACTTCCTAGCCAACAGCAGATATTATGATGTCAAAATATGTTGAGAGGAAAATTATTCCTCTGCTGGTCAGAGCAGAAGTCAGAATATCTACACCACAGACGTCCCTCTGTTGGTGAGTGTTTACATAAGTCAGTGAAATTTTCAATACCTTTATTTTCCCTTTGCAAAAAGGGGCTGGTACCTGAGGTTAAGCCCCAATCAGGTGGGTGGGTTGAAGTGTAATTAATGTGTTTAAAGAAGGCTCTTGGAGGAATACCAATTGCCATTCTTACTCTTTCTTTGTAAATACACTGCATTAACACAGTTTAAGGAGACTGGTGGAGATGAAAGTCAGTGTAGCTATTTTCCTATGCAAATATGAAAATCATCTTGCTGCAAGAGCAAGAGTTGCATATGAAACTGCAGGGAAAATTGAACAGAGGCTGGAGAGTGCTGAAGGTTTTGGATGGGTCATATTTATCTGACCTGAATCTATGCTCAGGGTACTTAATGCTAAGCAAATTGAAGGTCCCCATGAAGCCAGATGTTTCAGCTTGCAGTAAGAAATAGGTGTTCTGAAGTGTGAGAATCTAAAAAAGGGCTACAAGAGTTGGTCACCTCTGGCACTCCTCTACACAGGAATTCTGTCACCTGCTCTCCTCCCTTTAGATTCTGTATTGTATATATTTTATAGAAACAGTATTTTGGTAGTCTTTCTGGATCTTGCTTGTGGTTGAGAACAAATACTATCAGTATTTGTATACAGTATAACAAATACAAATATGTCAGAGTATCTTTGTCCAAAGACTGTAGGTGTAGTAATGGAGACACCTTCCAACAACCTCCAGCAGGAGTGGAGAGTGGTGAAAGGTACATGTCAATCAAGTAATGAGAGGCACCAGAAATGAAAAAAGTATATGCCCATCAAAAGGCGTATATGCTCCTCAAAGAAGAGGCTGAAGGGTGGACAGAAGAGTGTGGTCAGATGGTTACGAGCACAGGAACATGTCTTTAAGGAAAAGATAAAAAGTACATGGTAGTCATGAATATGTGGGTGCTTGTGTATGTGAATGCAGAACTTGGAAATCATTCAGAGGATAAGCTTTTTCCTCTGCCAGTTAGGATATGTAACTCAATATGGTTATAAATAATATTTGATATTTCTGATGAGGAGGGAGAGTTCTAGAGGCAAGATATGGTATATTCTGATGAGGAACAAGACGTACTATGCTACGCTAAAGAAACAATTTAATCTGTCAGTGGGATGCATGATAGGACTCGGCGCTCCTGTTCTTTGAATTGACACTTGCTGGCAAAAACTGCTGGCAGAAAGAAAACCCCTAAAATAGTCCTCTTGGTGTAAATTATTTGTTACCTGTTGCTGCATGACTGGATCATTAGTCCATTATTTTAAAATGCTAGTGAGACAATATTACTATATATCTAGTATCCCTTTGGAAAGATCACAGGTTTTGGCCCATGACATCGTCTCTGGACATTACTAAATAAAGGAGCTAAAGATAAGGCTTTAAAACTAGATGCGCACTAACTTTCTTCCATAGAAATAGGGTTTACATTGCCTATGCTCTTCACACACACTTTTTTTTCCTTGCCACCTGCCACTGAAACTGTGGACAGATGCTTTCTCCAGGTTCCAGCTGAGCCTGCTGAAAATATTACTGTTCCCAGCTGTTTGTCACCACCTGGGAGCTAGAGGTTACTGTCCCCACAACTTTGCCAAAGCAAGAAATCATATGAGCGTTCCCATGTCTGCTGATGGCAGAGTTGGCCAGCGTCAGGAATGAACCTGGCTAACTGCAGTGACATGGATTAGAGAGTCCTGTAAAATCCCCTTTCTCTAGCTGTACTTGTCTCCCAGAGGAGCAGTAACAGACAGCTGGGGGAGAGGATGCCAATGTTGCCAACTGGCATGGCTGACTGCAGAGTGAATACCTATATGCAGCTTTTTCTGTCTTGGAAGCAAGCTGGTTTCTCTCAGAATCACTGAATCCTCAAAATGTGGGACCTCTAGCACAGTGATCATCTGTAGATAATAAAGAGTTTTTCAGAGACAAAGAAAACCCTTCACCCCTTAGTTTTCAGAAAGACTGAAATAATAGAGTTTAATTTTAGTAACTACTGAAAGGTGTCTCAATGTTAGAAATGCCTAATGTGAGCAATTACTCTATGACAGTGTGGTAGCCAGAGAGATCTAGGGTTTGGTGTATCTGAGGCAATAGCTTATGCTTTCTTCCGACTGGTTCTATCCTTTTCTCCCCCTGGCATGTTCCCAAGTAGCCTCTGCACCCATGCAAATAGTAACCACTGTGGTATGGCACTGCTAGGGTGGTGAGAGATACTGCTGGGGAATGGGGCTGGATGTTGAAGGAGAGCCCTGAAGAGCTAGGCTGCTTCTGTTGGGGCCTGCAGAGCAGGAATTGCTGCCATGATGTATCTCCTTGCCCCAGAAGAACTGAATATTTGGCATCCTCTTCCTCCTCCTATTAGTAGTGGTGCCAAGAGGAGGTGTTTGGGAAGTGTCTACTGCTTGAAGAACTTGCCCCAAAAAGGAGAAGGTAGTATGAGAATCCTGCATTCAGCTCCCATCCTAAACCATACTGAGTTACGAAGCATGGAGAGCTAGGCTGCTCTTACCCACTATGTAACCATACGCTGCTGAGTAGTCATGAATCTGTCTAATACTGGAGAAAGTGCAGCTTGCCAACTACTGCCATGCTGGCTTATCTATGAAATAGAAGTGGAAAAGTTATGGGAAGAAAAAAACCTTAAATGTTGCAGACTTATGATTGATGCTTGTAATGATGCAGCAGAGGGTGAGAAAGTGAATGGGAACCTAACTTTTGGCAGATACCAAGGGAATTCAGGCTTCTAGAAAAGAAAATCTTGTGATCTCTGTATGTAGTCGTTAGTGCATAGTTGATACAAATAGTGTTAAGGAATGACGGGAAACTTGGCTTGTAGCATTTGGGGTTTGCAACTGTTAATGCTGGAAGTTTCAAAGAGTGTTGCTGAGAGTGTCTATTAGGCATGTAATGCATCACAAAAGTATAAGTGTAGAACAATAAAGTTGTTTTATGTACTGCTCTAAAAATTATGTGATCGTTTACTACAAGAAAAGTTATTTCACATGGATTTGTTTCCTTTGTTTTTTTACAGTGGGCTTTCTGGGGGGAGGGAAAGGAAATAAGCAGAAATTGAGTATTCCCTCAGGTTTGGGTTTTTTTTGTTTGTGGTTTTTTTTTTTTTTTTTTATACTTTTGTCTCTTGCCATGTGTTTTGATATCGGCTCTTGTCATAGAACCATAGAATGATTAGGGTTGGGAAGGACCTTAAGATCACCTAGTTCCAACCCCCCTGCCATGGGCAGGGACACCTCACACTAAACCATGGCACCCAAGGCTGTGTCCAGCCTGGCCCTGAGCACTGCCAGGGATGGAGCATTCACAGCTTGGACAACCAATTCCAGTGCCTCACCACCCTTACAGTAAAGAACTTCCTCCTTATATTCAATTTAACCTGAATTTCCCCTGTTCAAGTTTTAACCCATTACCCCTTGGTCCTATCACTACAGTCCCAGATGAAGAGTCCCTCTCTGGCATCCTTGTAGGCCCCCTTTAGATACCTCAAAGCTGCTATGAGGTCACTACTCACCTTTCAGTCTCTTAAATTCTTAAGAGCATGAATTCTGGAAGAAGCCTCAGCTTGGGGAGAGGAATGATACCTTCTTGCTGATGTAGGCACCGTCCCTTACCTGCCCAGATCCCCCTGGGAAATGTTACCAAGCACCATGGTTTCTATGGCTTTGTCTGGGCTTGGTGGGACAGCTGACATTTCCAGCATCTGCTACTCCAACCTTTGGAGTGAATTAGTATCCACATTTATTAATTGGTGAGGATGTGACTCCATTTAGAGGGATGTTGTATTTTATTGTGTTCTCATGGGCTTGACAAAGGCCTTTTCACAGCTGGGTTGCACCTGATATCTGCAATACATTGAAGTCCCTGGGGATTTGTTTTCTACTGGGACAATGCTGATTCTCTAAAACCTTTTTTTAAGGAGAACTTGATTGTTCAGGTTAATTCAAATAACCATGATCTCTTCATGTGTTCAGTATCACCCAAACCAATTCATACTGATGAATAACAGACAATCATATTTGCATTGTTCCTACCTTCACAGTGAGGCCTCTTCTAAAATGTTTTAAGGCCCTTGTTGAGCCTAGTATTATCTCAGGGCTCAACCTGGCGTATTTGTTGGAAAGCTGGCGATGAGTATGATGTGCTTGTATGGAAGGCAAACACATGAAGAGGGTGTCAGTATGGTGGTGCAGGGCAGAGCCTTGGTTTGTGCTGTGAGAAGTGTCAGGATGGAAGGATGGAGGAGTGGGGGGGCCAAGGAGGCCTCTCTCTAAGCTGATGTCCCCATCAGGAGCAGCTGAGTGCAGATGGCTGCTCACCAGGCGGCTGCTCCTGGCAGTGGCCTCGTCTGAAGTTAAAGATGTGATGTTGGCAGCAGGACAGCTTCTGTCCTGTGTGCCAGAGAGAACCCAGCCTCTGCAGCCTGTGTACCCTGAGAGAGGGATGGCGACTCCTCTGGGAAACTGTCAGAGCCCATCTTTCCATATTGCTGGGGGAGGATTGCATTAGCAAGGGGTACTGACAAGGGAAAATGGGGTCTTGCTACCTTTATGTAATTGCTTTTGCTGTGACATAGTTCTGTAGTCAGAAAGCATGGCTGAGACTAGCTGGGTTAATGGGTTTTTTATGCTTTCTCCCCTCCCTGCGGTGTGGTTGTTCTTCAGTGAGATTCACATAGGACTGCAGTATTTCCTACATGTCCCTTCATCAAAATCAGTCATAATGTCTGTTTTCCCCCTACTCTTTGCTTATATGATGTGGGAAATAGGTTTCCTACTTTCCCCTGCCTTGCTTATGTTCTTCTAGTTTGTATCCTCCAGGGCATATGGGTGCTGGCTTGGAAGAATAACTCCAAGAATTGCTAACTTCTCTGCTTCCATTGAATCTTAAGGGAGGTACAGAGCTTAGGTTATAAGTTATTTAAAACCAGTGGGTAAGAGCTGGAGATTATACATAGCTGTCATGGGAGACTGTACTTCCATGTAGTGATTCTTCAGTTCCCTGTGCATTGTCCCATCTGGTTGTGTGCCAAGGTGCAGATCTCCTGCCTGTACTGCTACAGTACAGCTGAATAAGCAGTGAAAAATTATTTTGCACTGACCTTTTTTTCCCCTGTCAGTCTTTTGTCTCAATTCCTCTGTATTTTGTCTCAATGTTTAAGGGCTGATAAGTTTTCCATCTTTGTGTTTGTCCAAAAGATTTCTTCTGAGGAAAATCTGAGAAGAAATATGATGAGAAAGGGTACTTTAATTTTGTGGGGTTTTATTTTTACCTTGCCTGGTTGTGTTTTCCATCATGAATACCCGCTATGAATGTTCACTCAGACATGTGAGGTAAATGTTACTGAACTTTAAAAACTTAAAAAAAAAAAAAAAAAAGACAAAAAAATACATTTACTCCATAAATGGGGCTAGAACTTGAATTACGTATTTGCTACAAGCTTTTTTTTTCTTCCCTTTTAAACCATAGAATCATAGAATTGTTTGGGTTGGAAGGAATCTTCAAAGGTCATCTTGTCCAATCCCCTGCAATGAGAAGGGGCACCTTCAGCTAGATCATGTTGCCCAGAACCACATCCATGTTTGGGTGGGGAAAAAGTGCTGTAGCCATTTTCAGTGTGGAAGAATTTTACAACAAATAGTTCTTTTTATTTGTTACGTTTAACACCATGTTGTTGCTTTTCCTTTTTTGGTGCGTATGTTTTTGGGGGTGTGTGATCCTGATGACTCCAGAGAGAAGTGCGAGTTTAGAAAACTGACATTTTTGTTGAGCCATCTTGGCAGATGATACTCACAACTATGCTGTTGCAAGGTGCTAAAGCAATGGGCATGGTCTAAAAGGAAAAGTAGACTAAGAGACAGTGTTCACAAGGTTTTTAGCAGATTAACATATTTGCAGCAGCAGCCGCATTGCTACAATAGACTGTAATGTTTCCAAAGGAGCCATTACTATCAATATTGCCAGTGATCCGTAACTGAGAAATCTTTTAGTGGAATTCGAGTGGCAATTTCCCCTCTCTGAAAACATGGAGGGAGTATAATAAGAAAAAGTCCTCCAGTTTTAGAGTTGTGCTCTCTGGTAGAGCAACGTTTATGGTTTCCCCAGCTTAAATGCTTATTTAAGTATAATAAGAGGATGTTAGCATCCATACTGTATCCTATCAAGAGAAGATGACACATGCCAGCCTTGACTCCATGACTGAAAGTCTACCAGTCTAAACACAGTTGTGTAATGATTCAGAAGATTCCAAAGGAGCTTTTGTGTGGTTGAAGTCAATAAGTTCTATTTTAATAACTCCCTAAGCACGCATTTGCTTATTGGGCCACAGCTGTTCCAAAGGCACTCTTAAGGTTTCCTGTAACATTGGCTAATATCCCTTGAACTTGAAACAGTCTGCAGTTTGCTCAGCGCCCATTCAAGGAGTGGAGTGGACTTGAGGAAAGCCTTGTCTACCCTGTTCAGTGATGATCTTAAGAATCCCTGCGTACACTGTTGGTGTTTGAAGCATAATGAAATGTAGTGAGATCTGGGAGCTTGAGTTTTTTTAAAACTGAGATTGCGTCTGGGTTATTGCATTCACTCTGGGTTTCTCTAGAATTCACTGACACTTTTCTGAAGAGAACAACAGCAAATCTGATTATGCAGTAAAAAGGACTAGCTTACCAAGAAAGCTTTTGAAAGAACTTGTGTATGTACAGCTTGTCCAAGAAATAACAAAAGTGTTGTATAAGTGTCTACTATTAGAAGATTCTTAGAGGTTTAAAATGAAGGAATTATTTAATGTTTGAAGAGGTAGAGGTATGAGTAACATAATGATGTTATACGTAGAGAGGATTTAAGATAAAAGGATACTTTCACAATGAACTAGTTTAGATTGTGGAATAGCTACTGAAAGGAAGTGGTGGAAATCTTCAGACTTTTGATTTTGTAGGAGATAGCATGAAATGCAAATCTATGAAACATTAGCTATGTTGTAGTCATTGTGTGATATTGAGTTAATGAGCTAAGCATGGGATGGGTGTAAGTCTTTCTGTACTCTGGAGATCTGGAGCATTGGTGGAATTGTTGTAGTATAGGGAGAGATTTTCGACGATGCAAAGGAGCATCAAACACCTGATACTCAATTATCAAACTGGTGCTTTTGAATTCTCCCTAAAACTATTCCTTGGGGCGCTGAGTATCTGTTAATGGTACTCAGTTAAAACAAGTCTACAAAAGCAAAGAAATGGGGGTTTGAAAGTGTTTCTAATTTTAACTCATCCAAGCTTATAAATTGGGCATATGTTTACAACCTGTAGCTGATTCAGTGGGGCTAGCAGGCACATTTACAGAAGTATGAATTCCATTAATATTTGGCTTAAAACTTCCTGCAGGAGAATCTGAGCTCTGGTCCTCCCCAGCTTCTTTGGTTCCTCTGGCAACAGTAGCTTGTCTCTCCCTTTATGTGCTTTCTGTCAGTCTGCCCTTCTTATAGCTGGAGTGTGTGTATAGAAGTCCTTGGTATCCCTACTCTTTCATGTTCCTGATTCAAAATCCTTCTAACCTTTCCTATTCCAGGCATCAAAACAGTTATCACATGAGTAGAGGTTTTTCCAAGAATGTCAGTATAGCTGGTGGCATGGGTATCTCTCCTCTGTTCTCAGGTGTGGTCTCTCTGTCAATTTCCCCTCATTTCTGCTGGTGCCTGAATTATCTTTACAGTCTTCTGCCTTCTCCTCCCATCTGCGGCTGTTTGCTTAGTCTGCTGCTGGAGACCTGTGTCCAGCAACAGAGTTGTTGGATGTGTCTGGCATGCTTCAGATGTAATTTTTTTTCCACTGGTGGTCTCCTTCCCCCTGCCTCGCTGTGCTGTTTTGGGTTTTCTGGAGCTGTTAAGTTGTGACTGTTGACCGTTCTTGTGTCAAAAGTTACTCTTTCATGGAAACTACATCATTGTGGTCATTTTGGAAATCAGGATGCATCTCATACTAGTGCTTCAAGCTCACTAACGTGCTGTATGAAAATAAATCAGCCTAAACACTGTGAAGTTTGGAGAGTTAAATGCAATTAACCCTAATGTGGGTAAAAACCAGTTATACCCCACAAAGCCAGAGGTGACTCTCAACTAGGATGAGAGATCCGAACCTTTGCAAGGAGGGGTAAACCAGTTCTATTGGGGAAAAAAACATAAACCCTCCAGGCATCCACAATTGATTGGGGTTGGGCTAGATGTTCTCATGAGGTTTCCTCCACCCGAAGTGATTCTGTGAAACGCAGTCTGCAGGTGGTAGGTCCTCACGAGCAGCGAACTGATCACAGGGAAAGGAGGTTTTGAGAGAAAATGACTGAGCAGAGAGCATGAGTAGGTTTTGCTGACACTTGCAGGGTGAGAAACAAGAGAGGAAGAGCTGTGGTGTGTTGCTCAGAGGGTACAGGAGCATCTACACCAAACATTATCCTAATCCAGAGGTGCCATGGTGAGTGCTAATCTTTTACAGTGTGACATTGCATGACCCAGTTCACCCCTGGAATATATCTTTGAGAAGCTTGAATTGTGTCTTATCTTTTGGGAGAAGGGTTGTTAATGTAACCCAGCTGCATCTACACCTAGCATAACCCGCTTGTATGGTTTATTATTGCTGTGAAGTCTGTACTTTATTGTTTTTAATTGATAAGGCTTTGTTTACTGTCAGCAGCCTGCTTTTTCATTTGGAAAAGGCTGACAACCCTGCTTCCTCCTCATGTCCTCCCCATTGTCACGTCTTGCATAGCTTTTTTAATTTTACCATGCTGTGTGACTGGGGGCTAGAAGTAAATTCACTCTTTTAGCAGTTCTCATGTGTGTCATGCCCTTATTACAGTAGCAGTAGGGCTGGAAGGCAATGTATTATTTTTCTTATGCTCTTCAGTCTGTGTCACAGTGTTAACAGCATTTCTTGGTGTGATATTTTTGTTTGTTGTTAGGTCAGTTTGACACAAAGTGCTCATATGACAGTATGCAGCCAAGCATAACTTAGGTGCATGTGCCACAGATGGCAGCAGTAAGGCAAACAAGATAGGCTTGATTTTCTCCACAGCTTTCAAGGTATTCTTAAAGCAGCTTCTAGAAAACTACTTTGTACCTGAAGGGCTGTAAGTGCATGCATGTATAAATGCAGATATATCTTTATAAAGCTATAGTAGCTGCAACCTTTTAAAATGTAGCTGAAACCTGCCTTGAAATTGAGAAGCAGACAGAAATCCTACTCTAGGTTACCTCTGTGTCCTTGTTCAAACATAATAGGCTTTATAGTGGTATTGGCCATGAAAAACCTAACCAACATTATTGTAAGTAATATTTGATACTACCTATGAGGGAGCACATAAAAAGAGTCTTCAGAATTTGAGAGGAACTGAGAATAGTATTGGAATATAGACTAGAGAAATTTGGTAATCAAAAAAGTCATTGCATTGTATAATTAATAACCCAGAACCTATAAATCACCAGAAAGCATTACAGTAATAAATACCTGGGGCAGAACTTGCTATACATCACACACTAATTTTCTAGGAGTGGATTTTTTTGTAACAAGAACAGAAGTCATAATTTATCTTCATCACTTTGTTATCATGTAATAGTTCCCTGCTGAGTAGCGCCCACTCTCCTGGTGATAGTATCTAGCATGATGGCGTAGTTACTGTGAAAGGGGTAGTATTTCTGATGGCAAGGAGGAGTGGTTTTCTGTATCATGTATGTATGCCTTCAAAAATTCCTAATTATGTTGATGTGATTCTGCATGTGTTGATGTGCACATTCATTGTATTCCTCTCAGAAATGTTTGGGAGCACACACAAATGTTTTCTTTAGCAGTTTGTTGGGAGCTGTTTTAGTAACAATCTAGTGTGCTAGGATCTGTATTGCTTGCAATACAATTGAAGCCGCAAATCAGCTGCTTCATCCTCTTGCTAAGTGCTAAGACTACAGACTTCTAATCTGGACCCCTACACATTCAAAGTTAGGTTTCTTATCCTTTCATTTGCAAAAGGTTTAAAAAATCGACAGGAATATGCTATTGTAGCTGCAGTCACTAGAACCTTTACTGTATTTATTTATGTCTTTATTTTTTTGCCTACTGAGTCCAAAAGTCATGAAACCCTCTGTTATGGACTCTACATACTTTTGGAAGAGCATACCTGACGTTGCAGTGCAGCTGGGCTGCTTTACCTTACAGTAAATGGTTCCCACTTGTAATCCTGGTGCAAATTCCTTTGCTGAAGGGATCACAGCCAAGGGAGGATGAGAGATGTCTAAGCGTTTCAGCATTGTGCTCTGACAAATTAACCCTGAGATTGAGAGGGCTGTGATACCTAGTTCGGATGCTCACACAGGTGTTTATAGTGGTGTAAATCCGCCACTTGTTCTCCCTTCATCAATTTTCCTGTCTCAGACAGATCTACAAACCAAGCAAAGGTGCCCTCTATGGCTGTTTGTATTGAACTGCTGACATGCTGGGACACACCACCCCTGAAAGGACATTTCCCTGATCTGTAATCTAGGCAGGGAATCATGCCGAGCAGCCACACTGTTCATTTGACAGCTTCACCAAAGCAGTTAGATTCTGCTTGTGTACTAGATGGCCAGGCTGGAGGGAAAGGTCTACCTTCCCCATTCCACACAGAGCTTGTTCTAGTTAAGTATCTATGAGCTGTATAAACAGTGATTTCATAGCCCCAATCTCAAGATGATCTCAGGGGGTTGTTCATGTTTTGAAAGACCTTGTTTGTATTTTAGCGGCTAGCGCCTGAACAATTTGTTTTGTAACCTCACAGGGATGCAAAGGAGGCTGTTTCAGCAGGGGAAGTCAGTAGTTGGGCTGTGGGAAGGTAAGCTTAGCATTACAGAAAGATTCAGCTTGATGTCACTTTCCTTGATTTCTAGAAGAAGGCAGTACCTAAGTTGAGAGGCTTAACCCAGCCACTAGTCTAATCACTGTCAAGCTGGCATTGTATCATCTCTTTTGCAGAATGCTTTTAGATGGATTTTCTGGTACTATTCTTAATCGACAGTGAATGCATAATATATTACAGCTGTAGCTTGCCTCAGTCTTGGTTTTGCAAGCTCTTTCCTAAACAGTCATCCAAGTCAGTGCCAGGAGCTGGCAGAAATGGTTGAGGTCTTGCTACCACTTAATTGTCTCATTCTATCATATTGGGTAGAAGGTTTTCCCCTATTAAATATGTTCTGGCTTAGTTTCATGTGCATAGTTGTCAATTTTTAATGTTCCTTTACATTAAAAAAACCCTCAAAAGTTAAAGAAGCAAGCAAACAAGCTTAACAAACCAAGCAAACATTCCCTGGGGATTTTGACCATGGAGAAGAAAACATTACAAACAAAGCACTTTGAATGAATGATTACTTACGCAAATGCACAAACTACTCCCAGTTACACAGCAAGTAAGGTCCTTAATAATGTTTGGTTATTTCAGATCAGAGACATTGCAGCAGTACGAGCATGTGTGTCGAGGTTCTCAATACCTTTTCACCCTCTTGTCCCACAGTGGATTTTTGTTCTCAGCTGTTCCCAAATGACTTTAAACACACAAGTATATCTCTTGTAGGTGAGCCAGAGTTCTGGCCAGAGGTGATATGATTAATGTTTTCTGATTATATAAGTATGAATGGTCAATATAGTCGAGGGAAAAATGTGTATGTGTGTGTTTGTTTAGAGAAAGGTCCTTCTTCTAGCCTCCTGCATCAGTCCATTGTGACTTGTAGGACTTTGCGTATCATTTGAGCTGGAGGACAGCCCTTGCTGGATGACACACCAAAGCTGTAGAGTTGACATTCAGAATAGAGAAAGCTACAAAACAAAGGCAATTGGAACCTCCCCAAATGCTGCAAGAACAAACTGTGACATTTTCCCCCTTGTTTTCATTTGATTTAATGATTTGGCTTCAAGTCAGTTTTTGTTTCGATTGTTTTATTTCAGCTGAAGTGCGTTTTGCCCTCCTCTTCTCCTTTCCATCCGCTGCAGTTCTGTTTGCATGCATCCTTATTGAGGCATTTATTTAATGGAAATAAGAAGGGAGGTGCACAGAATTGGTGGTCACTGTGGTGGTGTCTCTGGGGGTGTCTCAAGGTCCTGATCATTCAACCTGGGAGGTTTACTCAGGTGCTGTGTCCCAGCATTTGTGAGTTTTTGTTCTGGTGAGACCAGGCTGTACCCAGTTTGTAAGGAGCACATGAGTGCGTAAAGTTCTAGATCTAGTGGGATCCTGACATATGATTAGAATTGTAGTCCTTGTTTTCACTCAGACTTGGGAACTGGACAGTGCTTCTGGGCCTTTGGAAGTGGCCCCGTGGGAGCTTTACATGGTCAGTGTTTACCCCATATCTCATAGCCTTTTAAACTTGAGGTGAAACTACACCACGTTCCCCTAGACTCCCACAGAGCTCCATACAACCTTGGAGAGACCAAGTCAGGTTTGTGTGGGTTTGGAAAGCTGTACCTGCTCCTATTCTGTTCTCTCTGAAATGATTTGGAATCCATGAGAACAGGATGAACAAATGTGTAGGAAAAGTAACTCAGAATGTTTTATCAGCCAGTATCTTATGTATCAGTTCAAATAAAGAATCAGGTGTATTAAAAAAACCAAACAGGCAAACCAATCAACCTTCCCACTGAAGTACCTAAAGCGTAACGCATCTAGCAAGGGTTTAGTCCAATAAAGGTTGTTTTACTTCTTTCTATCTTCAGTTTTCATTACAGGAATGCACCTCCTGAATTTGAATGCACTGTGCTCCATTTAAAAAAACCTGCTGTGCCCTTTCAACCTTGTAAAGATTCTGCTTTTGGATTGGCATTGCTTGCAGCCCCTAGGGTTGCAAGTTGGTTATTTAAACAAAAGAACTTTATAAAGTAAACAGTCTCTTGTTGCTGTTTGTAGGCTGTTTGTATGAAATCCCTAGTTAAGGAAAAGACCAGTCAAAAATTTTAATATGAGGAAGTGATAAGGTGTGAATGTATGCTTGTGACACTGATCTCAACTAGTGTAGGAAAATGAAACAGAATCAAGCTAGCCTTATTATATTTTTCAGACCCTTTTTAGCCTGCAGCCCTTCTCCTTTTTCTCATAAACCACTAAGATTTAATTTGGATAGTTCAGCAAACCTACAGTCAGATGCAGAATTGATTTATAGATGCTGCTATTAAAAGCTGATTATGTGCACACGAAACAAACTCTGGAGCTCAATTAATTAGGATGCCTCCTTCAAAGACTGTTCTGCTGGAGTTTGTTTTATAATTCAGTTCATACAGTATATGTTTAGCTTTAGATGCACTTAAGAAACTCATGAGCACACCCTTTGCTAAGACAAGTTGCCCATTCAGTTTAGTAACTGTTTTTATTATGAACTGGAAAACATCTGTAATGAATGGCTTGTCCTAAGCTTGTATTTACATGCAGTCTTTCCACTGTGTGATTTAGCAAGGTGGTGGTGCTGCACATGGAAATCTTCCTTCTGACCTCCAGTAACTTGTTCATGGCTGCTTCCACCTTTTTTGGGGGGAGGTGGGGTGTCTGGGCTAGTTAAAGCTGGATTAGGTTGCCTAATATGGCTCCTCATATGTTTTCATGAGTGCAGTTATCACCGTAAGGAGGAGAAGCAATTAAAGGCTGGTGACAGAGCAAAGGGTAGAACCACCTCTTTCTGCAGCACCAGTTTAGGCTTTTGGACCTGTGGAGTGAGTCCTTTCGAAAGTCTGAGTTACTGTCTTGGTTACAGCGCAGTAATTATCATCTCATGAGCATGAGTGAAATGACAATATCTGCACTTGACACCTTTAGGGAACACTTGCATTTCTTAGGTGTTTGCTGCAAAGCTCTGACAGTAGATTGCCCCTGAGAGGAGAAGGTGTCCTAGTTGTGAGGGCTGTTGCAAGCACAGGGTAGAGACAACCACTGTTTGTCCTCTGAAGGGCTGAGTTCCTGGGGGTCCTATGGTCAGTGGGTTTCTTCACAGGGTTTTCAGATTGCTTTGAAATGTTAGATCTTAAAAGACTTGGTTTTCTTTGCCTGTTGCTAGCTGATTCACCTCACAACTAGATGTTGCAGCTGAAGGTTGACCAGCATCTACGTTTGTCTGTATCCTTGTAAATTGTTATCATTGCCAACCATGGCATGAATTAATTCTCTCTTCCTCCAGCCTCTTTCTCTCAGTCTGCTGCATTTTCTTTTTCAGAACTTTTGCTAAATTGAATGTCTCAACCCAGCCTCATGTCTTACCATGTGAGGGTTATTCCTTATAAAGGCATTTCCATGCTATAAACTTTGACAAGGAGCTCAATGTGCTTTGAGTTTGTATTTTTTTGTTTCTTTCATTGTCACTTTGAATTCTATAAAGATGGAGTGTTAACACTGTGGATTTGTGAGTTGTTGTGGTGCGGTCAAACCAAACACATACGATGTTCTAGGAAAGTAAAAGCAATATGCAGGTATCATGGCTAGAGACAAATTTCTCATTCAAACTAATAGTTCTCTCCTGATTTTTGCCCTCTAATATGAAAAGATTTATGCCTTTGGTTTTCTGTATTGGAAATGTTCACAGTATAACATTTTTATGTAACTGTTGAGAAACCACAAATTGTTATCTGAGATATACCAGTTTGATTTTCCAGGCTATTATGGAAGAAGTCCAGTTCCAGTAAAGTGTTTTCCTCTGGCCTTAAAATGATTACTAGAAACCAAATGTCAAGAACAAGCCTGAATCAGTATTTATTGAGCACAGCTGGTGGTCTGTCAAGCACCTACCACTGACGTTCAAAGGCAATTGGAATGAAGGATTTGCACTGTTGCATTAGTGTAAAAAGAATGGATCTAATAGATCAAGGACCCTTCAGTTGCCTTTCTTTAAGAAATCCACCTTGTGCCTGCCCTGAGCAAATGGTGTTGGTGCTTCATCAGAGTAGTAATAATTCAAAAGGCTGTGTAGATTTTTGGTGCAGCAAGTATGAACTCACTTATTTACAATACCAAACCAGAATAGCCATGTGTTTAGGCAGTTTAATGCTCTAGAAGTAATGTGACAATAATCTTTATATATAGGCTTCCAGTGTGATCTAATCAGGTCTTGATGCTATTGTCTGTATACAAGAAGGTAGTCTAAGGCCATGGTGAATAATTATAGGGTTAATATAATTAAAAGATAATTATATTAAGATAAGGTTTTATAGATAAAAGGATGGAAAACTCTCATCCTACCATGTCACAGGGGTGACAGGAGTAAATCTCTAAAAAGATTCCTCCCTTGAGGGTGGTGAGGAAACTCTGTTTCCCCTGCCTGCCCCAGTGAGGACTGGGAGGGCTTTGGAGAGCTCCGCATGATGACAAGGGTTTGTTTCCTTGCTAAAGAACAGGCCATCTGTAGTGCAGTGTTTGCATCCCTATAGTTCCAGTTAGAAAAAAGTGCCTGTAGGAGGGGGAGATAGATAACTTTGTATAACGGGAACTGGCCTTATGTAATGTTAGGGGTGTATATACTTTCTTTCATCAGTTGCTAATGAGAATATCACAGGTATTTGGTATAATTTTCATCAAAAATGACTTGAGTTCATCCTGGCGTGACAGTGTGCAGGAGCTTGGTTAGGGCTTCAGGGTTGCACAGGTTTTTTAGTTTCTTCAATGCATATTAAAAAATATTCCTGGTCTGTGAACCACAATAAACTGTTTGCTGTTAATGCAGAGTGGCGTCTTCATGGGTAGAGCTTAAAGACTAAACCTGTTTTTAAGAACCATGGTGCAAGCGTACTTGAGAGCTCAGCATCCATCACTGCCAAAGCAAAATCACCTTGTGGAGAATCTATTGCAGTTAACTCTCTGCTGCTGTTGCTGTCCCTGAATTAGTGTCCCCGAGTTAAAGCAAGATGGTCAAATTGCAATGACAAGAAGCTTGTGGATTCATTTCGCTCTTACACAGTTGATTACATGTGCTAATGAATTGATTTTGTGCATTAAAAATATATATTAATTTTTTTGTAGTATAATGTACTGTGGAAAACCTTGGGAATTGTTTCTTTAGCATTTGACATCTTATTTTGTAAATTCTAGCCCTCTAGAGGGCTTAAGGTTGGGCCTTTTTATTTTCTATGCATGTTCTGTGCAAATTCAGCAGAAACATTGCTTCACGTCTTGGTTGTGTGTGGGGTTTCAAAAGCAAAATCTTAATTGTGTGTGTGTAATTACTGTAACAAATGCTCATGACATCCTGTGCAAGAAGCAGCAGCAATGTGCTGCACAACTGGAGTATATAGTGATTAATTAGCAACAATGTATTTTTAATGATGGTGAGGTTTTAAGTAAATTTATAACTATTACTTAAAGCTGAGTAAATTGTGCCCCCCAAGAGATGCTGCTCTTTTTAATTCCATTTTTTTCCCTAATTAACTGTGCATAGCTATTAAGCATAACATTTTTGTAGAAGTCGTTAAGAACTTGCCCAGGTCACGCATCAACAGCTGAAGTTCATACCCAATGTTGTCGCTCAGTCCACTTTTTGGACAACATATTAAAGGTACCATCTGGCCATCCACGGAGAAAGTAAAAGGGTTATGACCCTGTGTTAAAAACAAAACAACCCATTCATACCCAGCATAGAATTTTCTAGGTGTCCTAGAAAATGTGTTCTCTTTCATTGAAATGGATCCCATTGATTGAACAAGCTGGCGCTTAAAATACCTTGGTCCCTACTTTTCCCTGTCTATTTAGTTGTGCTCGTCAGAAGCAGCTTGTTATTTTGTAAGCCCTTTGAGTTGAGGATGTAAAGTAAAGCAAGATTTTATATGTTTTTTCCCTTTCTTTTTTTTTTCCCCCCCAGATATTTCAAGAAGTGTCAAGGCATCTCCAGAAACAGCTGAAATCTTTTTTCAGAAGTTAAGAAATAAATGTGAATTCACAATCCTGGTGACCTTAAAACAAGCCCATTTGAATTCAGGAGTTATTCTCTCTATTCATCATTTAGATCACAGGTAAGTAATGCTACATGTGTGCTAGTTAATGAAAGTATGTATATTAACAGTGAAAAATTGAGCATAAATTAGAGCAAAATTGTTGTGTAATAGGTCATTTGCAAATATTTATAGTGTTTGGGTAGGCATATTGTGCAGATTCATAAAAATTCACAAGTCCAAATCAGTGAAGGGAGAGTGGAACAGCTGTTCTCTTTAAATGTCTCTTGCCACTGAGGGCATGAAAAGCCAGTTCTCTCTTGTCATTCATAAGCATAAGGACCAGATGCTTAGCTGGTGTAAAACTGTCATATCAATACAGCTATGCTGATTCACAAAGCTTGGCCCTGTACACCCACCTCTTCACCAGTTAGTATGTAACACTTCAAGCAGTTTAAAAAAAAGGCAAAAAATCCTAAATTTCTGGGCTTACACCTCCCATGAGCAGCAGAGCACTTTACTCAAAACGTTGTCAAAAAACTCGTGAATAACATGGAGCATTTGAGGATTATCCCTTTGATAGGATAACGACTGCTAGAGAAATAAGATATTCTTTATATATCTGTCTGAGTAACAGCTATTAAAGATAACTGCCCTATGATTCTGTGGCAGAATAAAAAGGGGTTTTAAAATGTGCACTTTCTAAGCAGGCATTAGCATGAGCGACAGATGATCTCTGCTTGAGGTTCATAGTCCTTTTTATTTTCCTCTGTACAGTCCAATAATTCTTGATGATGGTCTCAATACAAAATAGCAAAAAAGAAAAAAAAAGGTGAAGACAGATGTTCAAGCAAAGCAAAATGGCTGTTTTTTACATGACTGTGCAAGTTGTCATTAGCAGCATAGTGACAATTATTTTGTGCTGGAAGATGCTCCAGTTCTACTCTTTTTTTCTGTCTCCCAGAGGCCCCATCTTCTGCTATTTACCTATTTAAAAAAAGCAAACAACAAAAAACAGACAAAAAGAAGAGAAAAGGGGAAACATTCCCAAGGATCATTATGTGCCCACTTTGTAAAAACATCTTTAAGTGTTGCAAGGGGGTGGTTGAATGCCTGTTGGATGGTGTTTACAGATGTTATACCATAGAACCACCATGGGGCTTCTCTGTTAACTGTTACCTAATTCTCATCTGCAGGAGTGAGCAATTTGCAAGGGATGGAATTTGGCAGCTGTGATTAAGTTTCAAACCACCCTGCGCACACCCTATGTGAAAGTTTATTCTGTCTCAAATGAGAGAGTAGGTCTGCAGAGCCAGCTGTGCCCTGATAAAGCCTATTCCTACATTTGAAGGATGAACATAGATTAATCGGGCTACTGCAACTCTATTTGAAATACCAAAATTAGAGATGAAACCTTCATGCGCCAAAATAGCTGCAGAGGTGGGCGAATAGGTCACCTGTGTGAAACTCTCAGACTTTGGAGAAGAGAATAACCATAGGCTTTTTGAAGGGAGACAGTGTTTGCTAGAAAACCTTTCCCGGCCCCCAGAATGGAATGCAGAAAGAGACATGTTATAGCAGATCAAAAAAATGCCTGTTGTATAACTGGCCAAAACTCAGTAAACATGGAGTTGGAGGGTGGTGAGCTGGGAGAAGACACTTGCCACTTAGTGATCGTGAAGTGACAAAACTGCAAAAAATAATGTGCAATGAACTTTCATTGTAGGGTTGCAGAAGAATTTAAGACATTGTTTAGGAAAGTAATTCTTGATGTGTGTAAAGCTGGGCATTTAGACCTGCTATTGGTCTTACGCAGACAAGAATGCATTAAATTGATTCTATACAGCAGCAGCAAAGAAAAGACAAGGCTAGAAGAGTGCCTGGTGTCCAGGTCAAGTGGCCAAACAAGCATAATTGTGCTTATATAATTTGAATCTGGTCCATCCGTGTCATCTGTCTATGCCCGTATATAATACGGTTGTAAAAGGGTGACAAATAGGACTCTGCAAATCCTATTATTTTATGTTGGTATATTCTTAGGGATGGGTGATTAGATTTTTTTTTTAACAATATTGTTGATAACGTTGATACTTTTTCAAGAAATTTCTTTCATACCGTAAATATTCGCAGGTTTTATTGTTACATTTTCACCATCTTTGTTTATCTGCATATTGGAATTTGAACTGTTTAACTGCAAGGGAAATCATTTGTCAGGGTTTATAGCTGAAATCAGGTCTCCATTATGTGTATAGGTATTTTAGCTGTGAATGTATAACTGCGGCATTGATGAGTGTTTCTGAGGCCCCTTTTCTTTTAACTGTGGAAACCCTTTGTACTCTTATTATAATGTTAGAGGTATGAAAAATGAAGCTAGTACCCAGTTCATATCTTGCTGGAAAAAACCTCTCTACCACCACTTTAGCCAGTGTGACCTCTTTATCTTACTATGTCCTCTTAAGTAACATCTAGTGTTTACAATTTTTCTATAGGGATGTATGCTTTATGGTTGTTTTAGGGATCTCCTTGTAAGCTTTTGGGTAATCAAAAAGGAAGAAGAAAAAGAAAACATTCCAGGTGATTTGGGCAAATAGTCACTCATTAGGTCAGCTTTGGGTGAGGCAGCTAAAGAACAATCTGCTTGGGAATATTTCATTGCTTTCTTTGGGGGAATATTAAGTAAACTATTTAAAAAGAAACTTGAAGAATTTGTTTTAAAAATGTTAGGCCTAATCTGATCCTTTTACAGTCAGGGAAAAATCTTCATTGTCTTCAGCAGGTGTAAAATCAGTCTCAACAAAAGTAAGGCCAGAAAGAACTTGTGGCTATTAAATTAGATGTGCCTTTAAGCTTTTAATGAGCACATTCTGGTCTGTTCTTTGGCAGGATGTACAGAAGGATGTCTGTGTGCCACAGTAGTGTTTGATCAATTTAATGGTGTTAAAATGAGGGCTGACTTAGGTGTGGATAATACTGGATTTAGTCTAGCATTTCTGAGTCTTCTGTAGTATCTCCTATGTCTTTAATTTTCTTTTATGATGAATGACAATAAAGACAAGATAATGTAGTTAAAAATAAACACTAGAATGCCTTACATTACATAACTGCTTCTTCAGTGCTGGATTTCCATCTTTCTGACCTTACCCACTTCTGACCGAGGACTTGCCTGTCCTTTATTTCTTAACTACTCCCTGTCACAGCAGTCATCATAGTTGGTAGGAGAAGGAGCAATGTCAGGCCTGACTCCATTCTTTTGCATCAGCTTTAGCCTTGCATAGCTCCTCTGATGCCAAAAAGTCATGCTACTAATTAACTGCTGCCTTATGGGACAGAATCACACCTGGCTGTAGTTGTTAACTTACAGAACTCAGTACTAGCTATGACTTTTCTGAAACAAGGAGTGGAATGTTGTTAAGGAAGGCTGAAAGTGGCAGTAACTGAAGGATATAATCGGTTATCACACAAGTAACTTTTCATGTGTTTTATTTTACAGAGGTTTCAGAACAATTAATGGTTCTGGGGTAAAAATCTGTGGGTACAGGAAATCAAAATGTTTGTTTAAAAGTGGGAAAAGGTATGTTCACTTATTCACTGGCTTGGGAAACACGTGTCTTTGTAAATAAATCAGAGTAAAAACTCATCCTGTCTTTGAATGGGTCTATGATGCAAATACACTAATTTACAGCAACTGAGGACATTTCCTAAATTGCAGGTACTTTTTAAGTTCTGTAGTTCTCTTTAAAACTGTATACTTAAAATAGGTTACGTGATTCAGAGTTTACTGATGCAGTCTGTGTTGTCTAGTTCTGTGGGCTTTTTTGTTCTCTGTGTGTTTGTTTGGTTTGTTCTTTTTTGCTGGTTCCTTTGTGAGCAACATAAAAAATGAATACTTCCACTGAGATGTGGTCATGCAACTACTTAAGGCTTTGAGTCTTAAGAAGTTGACCGGGCTGCTCTCCCAAACTTTCCCCTCTAACGTCATATAGTGAATACTGTCCCCAGGCTATCAGAGAGATGCAGAAGTTCTTCATGTAAATCTAAGGCTTGGGCGTTTGCTGAGGCTGAGCTGTTGCTGTCACCATAAAATGTAGTTCCTGAAAGGATTTTCTGCAGGCATAGTAATCTTTTTCTACCCTATTGAATGTTTTTTTTTCCCTTTTCCTAGTTGAGTATCAAAGTTGTCTTCCCCTTTTAAGATGAATGTGTTTTTCTCTAGTATTTAATATAATCAGATCTATTAAAAATGATCTTAGAATCATAGAATAGTTAGGGCTGGAAAGGACCTTAAGATCACCTAGTTCCAGCCCACCTGCCATGGGCAGGGACACCTCCCACTAAACCATGGCACCCAAGGCTCTATCCAGCCTGGCCTTGAATCTTGAAGTGAATGAATCTAAAACGATACCTGCTACAATCCCTTTCTAATTTATCCATATTCTTCGTCAGAGATTGCTTTTTTCCCCACTGACTACAGCAACCAAGGAGTTCAGGCAGTGGTAGTTTTTGGTATACTTTGGAGGTGATACTTTCAAGAAAATTCTTGTGGTGTCAGGGAATCCATATTGCACATCAGTAATCCTTCAGATGAGTTTCTGCATCTTTCTGGGCAGATTTATGTATGGAATATATCTGAAAGGCAGAAGTTGCAAATGTTTTCTTAGCTTGAGAGCATCACCTTGACCACATAGAGTGCCCTGCCTAAAATATATAGTTCTTTACAATTACAAGTTAAGTATTTTGAATGATGCCTTAAATCAAGTGGAAGCATTGTTAAATGCTGATTGCTGTGTGCTTGCTCTCAGCCTTCAGTTTAAGCTGTATTATCCTCTTCATTTCACTTCTGAATTTGTCTCTCTTTTTTTTTTTGATGGAAGAATCAGCAGAGAGATGATTTTAATCTGCGAGGGGATTGTAATATAAGTTAGGTCTCACTATTCCATCGTATATTTTCATTTAATTGGCAACAGTGGAGAGATGTAATAAAGCTTTTCCTCCCTTTGTGGTTAGATGTCTTTATTCGACTAATGTCATATTCATATCTCTTGAGATCCTGTGTATTAGGGCTCTTAAAGGATGAAATCACTGGATTGTAGTTTAACCATTTTTTTTCCTTCAGTTAATGCTCTTTATATCTTGAAACAGAATACTGAAATCAATAGAATATTCTGAGCAGACATTCCCTGCACTTAATTGTATGCCCCTACTACTTTACTCAATTTCTGCCCTAGCACTTTCTTTCACAGTTGTTGGTGTCTTGTGGTTGTCTGCTGTCAAATGGACTGCACTGGACAACAGTTTCAGACCTCTTTCAGTATCTAGGAGGAAATTATCTGAATCAAGTTCTTTCTTACTGGCTTAGGTGTACAAGGAGATATGTTGCCAGAGATGTTTGTTCTGTCACTTGACCATTACGTTAAGATAGAGGTGGAATGGCTTTTGATGTATTGGTGTCTGTATTTCTGGGCTAGTGTGAAGTGTCCTCTCAGACGCTGTAGAATCTGTTGCAAAAGCATTACACTGAGAATAACTTCCAATATTTACCATGTAAGCTAATACTGTCGAGTTATGTTGGGTTTGTTTGAGGGAAATCCCCTTTCAATAACTTGCAGAGCAGAGGTTAGGCAAAAATACCATGGGATTAATTTTCAGAAGTTAAAGGTGTACATGGCTGTTCCCTCTGCCAAAAGTAGCAGTAGCTTATTTCTGCTTTTTAAACCACTCTGTGCTGTTCTTTGATAGAAAAGTGAAGGGTTGTGATTCTGTATTTTGGGTTTTTTTTGGTAGTATATCTTAGTTGCTGTTTCTTACTGGTCCAACCATAGTTATGAACCCTCTTAAATTTGTTCATAACAATCAGTTGCTCTTGAGCTGACTTCTAGCGATTTAAAACTCTTTTCCTACCAGCCTTCTTTTCTTTTGATGCAGTTTGTGGTTTTCATCAAAGGCCTTCATCAAAAATTAAAAAAAAAGAAAAAAAAAGTATTTTCTTTGTTCACTGCTTTTTTAGTGTGTGAGAAGATTCATTCCATGTGTCTGGGGGTCAGCAGTAGCAGTCATTTTTCTCCTTCTTAGTAGGTGGTGCTGTGCTGTGTTTTTGACTTTCAGCCTGGGAACAGCGCTGATAACACCGATGGTTTTAGCTGCTGCTCAGTAATGTTTA
>WYDI02030295.1:0-107406 GCA_009867235.2 Psittacus erithacus
CTTTGGTATGGAGGACGATGGCTGAAGTACAAATATGGGGAGGCCTGGCAGATTGATTATATCACACTCCCCCCAACATATTATGATATGAATATCATAATACAGGCATGAAGTATCAGAGTTGTGCAAGAAATCTTTATTCTATGCTGGATTTTGCAACTCTACTAATAGTTTTCAATTCTGTGTATGTATCATGTAGAGGATAACTACTTAAACTACAATCAACATGCTATCAATCCTCAGAGAACTTAGTCTTATATAGAATAAGAGATTCTACATGAACACTTATGAACCCATAAATAGAAGATACTTCAAAGGGAGAAACAAAAACATTGTGTTAAAAACTATTCCTTTGTACATTTAACCATATTGAAATTAAAACCATGTCTGAGATTTGCAGAATAGGGTGGAGAACATAAACTAAAATCTTCCATTAACATTCAGAGTTCATCAAAGCATATCCCGTCTCATGAAACAAAAAATATTTAGTGGAAATGTATCTGTTTTCACAACACTTTCCTGTGGATATTTTTTGAGGTCATTTTTGCCCAGAGAGTAAGGAAGTGGGAGAGAGATGCTGACAGATCCACCCTAACTGAAAACCTGAGGGTTCTTTTGATCCCCAGACAGCTCCCTCATCTCTGAGGCCTGCCTCTCCCACTGACCAGGGATGCCAGTCCCTCTGGTTTGAAGTTCATTCAATTACTGGAACTGTACTTCAGCATTGTGGCAAGTAGTAAAACCAGTAATAAAACTGCTTGTCACAGCAAACATAGACAACAATATGGTGATGGTTGACTTTCTAGCAGCTAGAAGCAAAAACCATTTATCACAGCCTCTGTATTCTTCCATGAAAGATCATGAAGTTCCTAGTTCAACATCAGTTACTCCATGCACATAAATCATTGTTCATACCATGTTTATGATTCGTGCATTGTTGCCTTGTTTTTAGAGCATTTTTGACTTTCAATAAACCTTTTGAACAAACTATCACTACCTACAAGTTCAGCTAAATTCAGCAGAAATACAAGCACCATATCTTTCTAATTAACCCTATTGACATAATTCAGCAATTAAATAAATACAAAGCTTCTGGAGCAGCTCTGTTTTCATTTTACTTGTCCATGGCCTTTGCAGAATGTCACATGACAGTAGACCTATTCTCCATGGCCCAGTCAACACATCAGTGCCAAATGTATGGAAAATACATATCACTTTTGCATACTCTTCAATTGCTTTATGTACAAAAATGGCACAGGGCAATGCAAAACTGAGTGTAGAGACTGTATAATCTTTACTGAAGCAGAAAGAAAAATCATTCCCATGTCTTAAGTAAAGACTTAAGAGACTGGAGACTTAAGAGACTTAAAGACTGAAGAGACTGGAGTGAGATCTTTTCCACATTAATCAGTTCTGAATAGAAAGTAAACACAAGAAGAGTAAACAACAATATCATACTTTAACCAGATAAAATGCCCATATAGGACAGGGGAAGTTCATGAATCATTACTGGCCTAGCAACTCACTAAAATTTTGTTTCAAAATAGGATGGGACGAATTACTGATGACCAAAATTCTGAGCCCAAATCATTAAAAGAAGACACAATAGAAATTACAGCTGTGTATGCCCGTGGATCAACTCTGGGTTTATTTAAAGCAATGCAAACTCTGGAATGAGTAATGAAGACAGACATTTCTAGAACGGTAGAGGCCTCAACTATGAAAGTTCCAAGCCTATTCTGTCTCCTACAAGACAGCACACATCTTAATAACACACTTAACTTTGATTGAAGTTAAGAAAACTTTGGCATAAGTTTAAAGTTTGAACATATGGTTGTGTGATTTACTGGCTCAGATTCTCTATTTGCAGCTGGGTAAGGCTGGACAACAGATAAACATCTTCTTTGTAATTCTAGATCTAGACAAAAGTACAAAAATTACTGAGAGGAATTAAGACAACGCTGGCTGGAGAGGAAGAAATAAATTTTCATCCTTTTATAAGGAATGTCCTTGATGCAAACTTACGCAAGGAATAATAACTTTTGTGATTTTTTTTTCCCCTCATATGCAATGAAAATAAATTATTCTTTATTTTAAGACAAAGAAAGAAGGCTGGTAAAATGACCTAGTAGAGTGAGCACCCATTTTGGTTACATTAGACTAAGAAGCCAAATTTAGAGGTCCAGTCTCATGAAATGTGAATCTAAGGAAACCAGGACAAGTAAAAAATCTGAGTTTATGTTAATAGAGCTTACATCTTAGGATCAGAAGAAGATGCAAGTTCTGCCAACTCAGGTTCTTCTTTAAGTTTAGTCCATTATTTAAAATTATTATAGGTAAAGTAAAACCAAGCACTTTCTTCAGTTCACATAAGAACTGGCTAACATTCCAGTCTTGTAAAACATTTATCTGCCACCACAAAGCTCAGATCTGTACCATGACTCTGTGAGCCAATAATCACATTAGGTTTATATTGTAATACATTTACAATTGTGATAGCCACTTTGAAATAATACCAAATTCCAGAGCACAATAGATCTATGAATGTTAGGACAAGATGAAGTAATTTATGTTCAAAGAAGGCAGATATGGGAAGTGAAAATTTTTAAGTGATCAAATATCTGTATCCATGGCAATTTATAGCAATTTTGATAATACATAGTGCAAGTTGAAGTATTAGCCCACAACAAGATAGTTTTAAGGGTGAAATAATTCTCTGAACAGTCTAATCTTTGATGAAAGACAGAATCTTTCATATAGCTAGGCTTGTACAGGAACAGTTATGGTAAAGAAAAGCCTCCAAAAAGTTACTCTGTGTAATGGAAATAGTAGATTGAGACTCCATAATCATCCATTAAAAACCCTGTGGGATGAACAATAATTAAAACTACATGAAAAACAACTGACTACAGAAAAGCTTTTGGTATGCAGTATGTCAGTCTTTGCAGTGCATGCAACATCCAGCTTTGTTATCTGTTATGGAGATTTCACTAGATGTCTTGAAATGAGGGCAACCTTCAAGTTATCTTAACATCGTGATCTCCTTACCACAGGCTCTCTGGGGAATTCATGTTTTTCTTGTGTATTTTCAGACTTCCTGTGCAGGAGACTGCCAAAAAGGATTATTAATGCAAATGAGATGAGGCTACTCTTTCTTAAACACTTGAAATCCTCATTCACAATGAAGAATTTTGTATTACATTTACACATTCATATATTAACAAAATACAAATTAAGACATTTGACCCCCAAGATGTGTCTCCTTCTGAAGCTGGCACAGGAAATTGTACCAGTCTGGGGCTTGCTCAGATGTCAGTTTAGTTCCTGATGACCACGCTTAAGGCTGCTGTAATGTGTGCTGTTTTGAAACACCCATTCCAATAATGTGCCAAGAATGCAAGAGCATCCCTTATCCTGCATATCCTTTAAGCCTGGATTTGACAGGAAAAAATTGCTCTATTAGGGAAGCATTGTGGTAGCAAAATGATTCTTACATTATTTAGTTTAAGTACAAAGCAAGATTTAGTTTAAGTACAAACCAAGTACTGAAGCAAGAAATAACTTTAAAGTCTTACTTGAAAAAGAAGCTTCATTGTATAAAAAGTCAATGAGCCAAGATAAAACTAAAGCTTATCTGGGTCATTCTTACTTTGTATCAAAGCTTGACTACATCCGCAATATTCTCATCATTCTGTAAAACATGAACTAGGGAAAAAAAAAACGTTTTCCGGTGTCAGCAACAACTTTCATCATCCTGATGTTTGATTTTCTGATGAAGTTATACATGACCTCAAATAAACCACCTTCAAAGCCTGAGGACTAGAAGATTCTTTCTTTCCAGGTTCTGTCTTATTAAGGGCTGTTCTTCAGCCAGCTTCCATTACCACCGGGGGAGCAGCTTTTCTCAGTGGACTTACAAACATTTGTGAAAAGGTTATTATTTCCAGTGGTCTTTTGTGAAGGCTGCTGTGTTTGTAAATACTGATTGTATCTAGATAATCTTAATAAGCTTTCTGTCATGACAGGTTGCCTTGGAAGGCTCATGGAGGAATGTACTATCCATATGTTACCATTTTCTATGCAGAACAAGCAATAGTATCAGACCAAGGCTTGCAGAGGTTTCCATATTTGAAAGAGCATTCTCTTTCTCTAATTTTTATTTAATTAGCATTACAAAACTGCTTGACAAGCACTAATTAATCAACTGGTAAATTCAGCGTAACTATTCCCATACCACTAGTGGGGCAGGAGAGTAACAGGATTTCATGTCCAGCCTATCTCTAAGGAATTAGCCATTGCCAGAACTGAAGCACAGCACAGGTCTTTCTCTTCTGAATGCAACTCATTCTTCTGAAGAAACTCTTTTCTGACCTGTGGTATCACATACCTGCCTACCACTAGCCAGCAGCTCACTCTCAACTTGTTCTTACTCTCCATGGGCTATGCAGCCCTTCTGCTCCCTCAGGCAAGGCCAGTGCTTGTGTAGTCTGAATCAGGGAGTTGAGCCAGGTGAAAATGAAGAGATTTTTTGGATTGTTTGGGTTAGCTTCCAGATGCACCAGTTTCCCAATCCAACTGACCACACAGCTGCTTGAGTGCTCACACTGGCAAAAGGGAGGCAGCAGCATTGAGTGCAGGGATGCCTTTCTCAGGGAAAGCACAGTTTTAGGTTGATTTAAGCTGGCCACAAAACCACACCCGTATCTTCAGAGAAATGAAGCCTTGATAGAGCCATATGGTTTAATAAATGACAATCTAACCAGTGCAGAGCCAGTATAGATTAAGCCAAGAAAAGACTTGCCAGCTGCTTTCAGCGAGGTCAAGCAAGTGGTATGTTTGTTTATTGCACCACTAAACATTCATTTTTAAACTGCTGATCAGCAAATTTGTAGACACTGTATATCTTGAAAGCTCCCTTTTCACTTCTCTCTCAAAAGAAAAAGGTTAGTTCAAAACATCACAGTGTGTACTTTTCACTGACAGGAGATTTCTGCACATGCTGTTTACTTGGTTGTCTGTGTAGAGGCCCCTTATGCATAAATCAGTGCAGAGAAATAGGGGATTGTTTTATTACACAATGAAGTTTTCCAAAAATGTTTTAATTTCTTGTTCAGGAAATGGCACCATTGTTTACTTGAAACAGATATGTTCAGTGGCCTGGAGGAATTTTGTTTAAGGAGACAGCCTAGCCATCACTGTGAGTAAGAGTGTTGCATTGTTCTTGACAATGGCAATTAGGAAGATATTTTGATCTGAAGGTAATTAGCAAAAATGGCAAAATGATATTCCAAAGCTTGACAAATTTTCCAAATGTTGAAAAATGAAATGAGTCCAGTTCTTGGGACAATTTTCAGATTACTCAAACGTCTTGCTTAATATCAACAAGAAATCAGCTATGAAGAATCTCTGTAATTTCCATAGTATTAACTTGCAGTGCATTTCATATGCAAATGAGCAGGCCTGATAAGTTGCTATGTCAACATCTTAAATCCCTCAAATTTTACTATCCTGGGGTCAGATTAGCAAGATGTTAGTGAGCAGAAAGACTGCTCTCAGTCCTTTTCCATATGACCCCTTAAATCCTCTCAATTATTTTTTCCCAACAATAGTATCTATAATCCTTCTGAATTCCAGCCCCTTCTCCCCAAGACCACTCCTCCCACCTTATCAAGACCTCTGTGATATTCCTCACCTTCCTTCTTCCTATTTACTTCCCTGAAATATACCAGTCCCTGGCCCATTGTACTTTCCATCAAACCTTCCTGGCTTACTCTATTCTTCGTCCTGTGTTCTTACATACCCAGGGACCCATTACACCACAGGTACAAAATTAAGTTCTCCCATTCCAAGGATAATTTATTTTCAAATCTAACTCTGTGTGAACTGCTGAAAGGGCAAGTGTAAGCCAGTTTAAGAAGAGAAAGATAAATTGGAAACATTTTACAATTATATTACAATACCCAACATACACCACTCAAGGCAATTTGTCTTGAACAAGATCACATTCCCACGCTTCAACAGGTTAGCAGAACTGATCTGTTCCACCATAGCACATGACAATGTGTTGGCATACAGAAGCTCAAAATCTCTGCTGTATGCAGATTGTGCTGTTTGCAAGATGGGATGAGTGAGAGGCTTGCCAGACAGCCTGTTGCAGTTCCAGATTCTCCAGCTAATTCAGTGCTTGTCTGGACAGCTTTAAACTATACCAGCTGCTAACAGTCCCCCTTGGGATCATTTGCTAATTGCAAATTACCAGAAACAGCAGGGCATCCCTTTCTTCTCCAGGGGTAATCCTTGTACTGGGATGGAGGGGAGGAGAATTTAAGAACCAAAAATGCAAGCCTCAGCTGAGAATTGCCTGCATGGTAGGGACAACTAATAAGTTGGTGAATGCTTGAGTGCTTTCTGGTGCTTTTGTGCTCTTTCATGCAGGGAATCTGTCTTTCGCCATACTAATACCAGCCTATTAACTCATCAGTGTGGGTATTACACACCAGAATGGGTTCGTTGTAATTTATTCAAGCGGTTGGTACCTGGGTTTGAGCTAATCCAGGTCTGTGCTATCCTATCAAATTTATGTGTCTGTGTTGACACTTGTACTGAACTCACCTGTCTGGTTCATCTCACTTGAGAAAGCCTTTGTCTCATGTTTTTCCCACACCAGAAATTTGATTGTCAGATCCTTGGTGTTACATCAGTGCAAAGAATATGAAGCTGTAGTCTGTATGCCTAGGACACAATTTCAAATGATAAAGTCTTAATAGCAGCAGTGATCCTTAAAATGTTTAATCCTTCTTAGTGACTTCTTTGTATTTCTCACTGGAACTATTTTGAAGCTTCTGTTACCATGTGGGGCACCCATTTTTTCTTACTAATCTTTGGAAAGCGCAGAAATCCTGCAAGAAAGATGACAAAACCCTGGGTCAGATTTCAAATTCCAAGATCGCTTCTGTGAATGGATCTCCAAATCACAAAAGCTTCCAGAAGATCTTTTTAGTGCCGATACCTGTTTTAACTGTGCGCGTGCAAAGCGACAGGCTGACGGTGCTACCTATTGCATGAAGAAGAATTTCTTCACCTGTCACTAGAGGGCAACACAGCTGCTCCCATCATTACACCGCCCCGCAATACTCCCAGGCAACTCTGCCTAAATCCACCGGTGCGAATTTCACGTCAAAATTCGCATTACTTCCTCTACCACTGCTCAGGTGCTGGGTTTGATAGTCACTTGTTGAACGCGGTTGAACAGATGATCCGGAATGTCACTAATAGGAGAATGTCACTGAGGGAAGAACAATTGATGCTGTTTACAGCAATAGGATTTCTCAGTTTGTCATGCTTCCTCATAGGAGTCATTGTCCACACTGCACCGCTGAGAACAATAACTGCAATTAGATTCAGACATGTAGTACCTGATTTTGAACTACTCATGTCAAAGGGAGATTTATTGCTGACTTAATTTCATGCAGGATTTGCTCTTTGGTACTTTTACCCGCAAGTGCGTATAACAGAATATTATTTATATTGGATTAAACTGGCTTTCTGAGAAGTGATTTAAAAGCAACACGGATCTCTGAGTTTTGTGCAAGCTGGGGTGGGGGGGAGAGGGTTGGGGGAGAAGGAGGGAGGTTGATCTGTCACATGTAACTCAAGTATTGTCAAACAGGTTAACTTGTCTTAACCTGCAAGCACCTGGCATGGAAACTATCATTTTGAACACTCCTAAATACAGTAATGCTCTCATTTAACCATGGCTGTGTTGGCTACATTTAATGGTGGTGTAATTTCCAAAGGAGATAACGCTGTGTGATTACCTAGTATCAAAGGCGATTTCAGTCGTTTCACTGAGGTTAAGTTTTTACACACCCTCTGAATTTTTACCGTGTTGCCCAACCCTACTCGGTCTTGGAGTCAGAGTTCTGTGATTTCGTGTGATTATCTTGGGACAGTTTCCAAGTATGTATATGCTGGATTACCACCTGAGTGTATTTTCTTCCCTGCTTACTCAAGTGGTGCCTCCAGATCATCTTTCAAGGAGCCTATAAATATATATATATTCAAGCCTTGCAAATTCAGATGTGAAGCTCACATACTTGACTCCTTCCTCTTGTTTCTCCGTAGACATGTTTGCAGTATAACCCCACAGTTTTTCTCCCATTCCATGAAGAAAATGCAAGTAGCTCTAACTATTAACTTTTTTTTTTTTCTATATATAAAGAAGGTAAAAGACATCCATATTTAGGTCTTGCAAGAATTTTCTTTTGTACAGAAGGTCTCATCAAATCAGAAGAGTTAAAATACAATGGAGTCAGAGTATGGGAGGAAAGGGGGAGGAAAGGCTCTGGGGCTGTTTCCTCCCCCCAGATGCAACGCATGAAGGAACACTATTCAACGGAAGGCTAATAATATATATCTCTTTTAACCAAGTAGCCTTGTACATGGCGTACATCCCTTGTCATATGTGATATGGAAGTCCCTCCCATGAACTAAAAATACTTGAGGGGTCTGAGCATAGATACATTACCATCATTTTTAGTTGTACTTGCTTCTCGTACATTGGGATATTATAGACACTTGCATCAAAACACAGTTTGGTTCTTTTTCCCTAAAGCTTTGGGTTAAAAAAAAAAAAAAAGAAAAAGAAAAAAGTGCCTTTTAATTTAGTTGTAACTTTTTATTTAACAAGCCTCTTTTATTAAATACAGCATCTTCTTTTTGAAATGTAGGACTTGCAATTTTGTAATTTGGGGTTGGCTCGTATGTCTATTTCCTTCAATATCCTCTTTCTGATGCTGCCCAGTATAGCAAACTTCAGAAGGCAGCAGATGAAATCCTGCTGCTGGTTAGAATGAAAACTGCCATTTTTCTTTCTCAGAAAAATTATGCAGCATTTAAATAGTTGTATTCTAACACTCAGCTATATCCCCATTCATATTTTAAAGTAAATGTAGATGCTCTGCTAATTTTTGTTGCTGGAGGCCAGCTTCACTTTTTCTACCCCCTCTTAGTTCTTTCCAAACTTAAAGACAATAAAAGGTGATGAAAAAGTCTTTGTGGTGAATCCTAAGTCTAGGATATCCCCAAGGCATTGTGGTTAGTGGAAAACCAAAAAAAGCATTTAATTCTGTAGATAGAATGCAGCCCTTTCAGTAAGTGAACACATGCCTACTAAAAGCTCATCTTTTTTAAAAACCCCAACAATTCCAGGTAGACATATTGATAGATTTGGGCACATCAATTCTCTCGAGTCCCTCTGCACACAGTGGGGTTTGTTTCTGGGCCTCAGGACCACACAGGCACTGAGGAAGAGCAGTGAAGAGTAGGGACAGGTCAGTTAAAATGGAAAAAAAAGGTTCTGGCTTTTTTTTCCTAACAACCCCTCTTCTGAACTGAAACAGCCATCAGAACTCAGAATGGGAACATCAAAGCCCCTCGCCTCCTTCTTTCTTTCCGCTTCTTTTCAGAACCCCTCATGCCCTTCGGGAAGCAGAACGAGGGGAAGCCATCAGGGACTCCTGACACCGCACCTCCCGAGAACACGGCCCAGCAGCAGGGCCAGCCGGCGGGCCAGCGGCAGCACCGAGCCGCCGCCAGCCGTGTGCTCGGAGCCCTTTCCCTCTCCTCAGCCTACAAGGAGGGACACGAAGAGGAGAAGGAGGGTCGGTTTCACCCCGGGGGGACTGCCGCCTTCAGCGGCGAGCCGATCAGAAGCCGCGCCCCCCGCCCTGCTGACAGAAGCCGCGCGGCGCGCAGGTGAGAGCCGTTGGCGAGGCGGGAGGAGGGAGGGGTGTGTGCCCCCACACCCGACCCCTGGGCGGGCCGGGGGACCTGAGTGGATGGAGCCCGCGTCAGTCAGGGGCAGGGCGAGGCCGGTGACGGGGGATAGCGGCCCCCGCCGGGCGTGCGGCTCTAGTTGTGGAGGAGCGACGGCACTATGCGGGTGGCTGCCGGGGTAGGAAAGGCGAGGCACCTGCTTTCTGTGAGGGGAGGCGGGAGGGCTCCCTCCGCGGGCTTATCGCTGCTATGGTGTCGCTGCCGGTGTAGCGGCAAGCCCGCCGGTCCTCTCGGCTGTTCGGTTCCTCTGCTTCTTTCTAGGACGTGGTGCGCATCCTCTGCCTGGTGTTGGTGGCGGCCGCGCTGGATTTCAAGTACCACCACGCCGAGGAGCTGGAGGCGTACCTGAAGAGGGTTCACGCCGCCTACCCCTCCCTCACTTACCTGCACAGTATCGGGCGCTCGGTGGAAGGTAGGGGAAGGGACAGTGTGGGGGAGAAGGCTTTCTGGTTTATTTAAACTGGGACAAATATGGGTAGAAGTGGATGCGGTGGCATTTCGTGGGCGCTTGCTGGCGGCAGGGCTGCTTTAATCCCAAGTGACGGGTGCCTCTCTGCTTCATCTCTGAAGTTCTCTCTTTCTTCCGGTTAAGCGTGAATAGCGAGCTCGGATGACACATAGGGCCCTTCAGCTAGGGTAGAAGTGCCTCAACACCTTTTTGTTTAAGAATTGGAAACCTCCTGAGTGGCAATTTCAGAAACAGGGCTCTCTTTTAGAAAGAGTTTAGGCTGTTGTGGTACCCCGTTTGCCAAGTGCCCATTCTAGGTGGGGCTGTAATAGGAGTGTGTGTTTTCTAACATGTGGCTGTGTTAAAAATAACCTCTCTTTTGGCTCTGCCTATTATTCCAGTAAATCAGGACTGGATAGAAAAACAATTTCAAATTCCATACTGATACAAGGTCTTATATCTTAAATGAATAATGGAATTTCAGCCTCAAACCCCACAATCAAACATACTGAAATCAGTAATTGCCTTTCTGGCCTTATATCGCTGTCTGAATTTGTTTCTCTATAATACTTACAATAAATTTACGGGGGGGGGGAGAACTTGTAGCTTAAGATATTAGAAAGTTTAGTGTTTGCTACCATATAAATAGTATGTATTTATCTAGCTTTAAGGAAAAAAAAATATTTCAATTTCTGAAAGTAAATTGATTTGATAAGAGGTATAAAACTAGGCAGAGACATTAGTTCTTTAGAAACATCATCTGTTCTTCCAATCTCATTTCATACCACTGGAAGGAGACAGTGTAGCATCTGTTATCAAATCTATGCATGCATTTAAAAAAAACCTGCTGCCTTCTAGGTAGATAACTGTGAAGAATGCTAGTTGCTTCTTTTCATGCCTCTTCCTTGTGTTAATATGTATGTCTTCGCATTTTTCTTACATATACTTGTATTTGTCTGGGACATAATTCTTAGTTGACTAGAGGGATCTGTTTCAGTGAGGTATCAAACAGCTGTTGTCGCTATGGATATGCGATCTTGTGTCTCTGTGTGTGGCAGCACTCATATTAGAAAGTGTCACTGTGGGAATACTCCAAGTAGACGAGGAAGCTGTGTTCTTCCTGGTTTAACCAAAGGCAGGATTGTGTTAATCATTCACACAGAGGAGGCTAGTCCCTTTAAGTGCAAACTGCCACTTATCCACATCCTCATTTTCCTACCTTGAGGGGACTTAGCTAATGTTTTAATGATAGGACTAGATTCTGAATTTTCTGGCAGGAACTTTGCTGGCTTATTTCCATGCAGGTAGGGAAAAAAAAAACACCCTTTCATCCAACCTGAGATTGAAATTTTGGCTTTTACATATCTAGACATCTGAAAGTTGATAACATGAAGTGTTCAACTTGTCCGAGTTCCATCAGCATGAAAACTGGGAGTGCATCATCTCTTGATTGTAACTCAACAGTGTACTGAAACTTCATTCATGTTTTGTTTATGTTACCTTCTGCTCTGCCAAACTATGTGAGGAAAAGAGAATTGTGTGGGCTCTGCCTTCTGCTAGCTACATGTCATGATTTGTGAAAAGGGATTATTTATGCTTTTTGCATGTCCTGTGTGCCTGCAGTATTCCTCTGAAGAGGATAGTGGGCAGTGGGAACTTTCTCAGTGCCATATAAAGCAGAGTGGCAGTGAAAAATGTTCAGTGCTTCTTTTCTTTTTCCTAAATGTTAAGAGATTTCTGCCTCTGTTAAGAAACATGCCTTTAGAGTCCCCTGAAATATGGTACAGGACGGTACTAAATCAGGCTCTTGGTTTTGTTGCTCATACTGAAAGTGTGTGGAAACAGAAGTGTTGTAATTTTGGTGGAAATGAAGATTCAAGTTTGGTAAATGGGCTGAAGTTCTATTCCTTTTTTTCTATGTTAAGCTGACACAAATGAGAATGTATGTATGCACTTGCACTTACTGGTATGGGTTTTAGTGTTGTCCCACTACCAGTTAGCTAAACCATGACAGCAAAATGTACCAATTGATGATAAACAGAAATTAATTTAAATATCTTTTTACAAAGGCACATAGTGACAGAACAAGGGGGGAATGGGTTTAAAGTGTCAGAGGAGAGATTTAGACTAAGCAAAATGACCTGTTCTAGCTTCTCCTCAGATGTAGTTTGATAATCCTGGAGGCCCTCTGCTGGACTTCATCCCGTGTGGTGGTATCTTTGTTGCCCCAGGAAACCCATAGCTGGACATGGTACTCTAGATGCAGCCTTACCAATCCTTCAGGATGCTGGCTTTTCTTCTTGCTGATGCTGAAGCATACAGGTTGCCTTTTGTGATGTGAGAGCACACTACTGACTCACGTTTATCTTGTCTACCTGAACATTACTCCCGCACCCTGCAACCCTGAGGTTGCAAAACTGCAGCCTAGCCAGACTGCAGCTAGAACAAGCATGGGGGTTATATTTTTGGTTGATAATCCCAATATGGGTTTCTTCCATTCCAGGTGCAGGACTTTGCATTTGCCTTTGTCAAACCCCATGAGTTTTCTGTTGGGAGATTCCTTCAGCTTGTCAAGGCCCTTCTGAATGGCAGCCCTGGCCCTAATGATGTTAAACAGTATCGGCTTCAGTATTGCCCCTTGAGGAATGTTGCTAATAATTTGCTGTCACTTGAACCATGAATTGTTCAGTCCAGCCAGCTTCTGACCTTACTATATGCTACTTCTCTAATCCGTATGTTCCAGCTTGTGCACGAAGATACGGTGAGGGTGACAGAGTAATGGAGCAGGCTGGTTAGGTAGGTTGTAGAGTCTCCATCCATGGAGATATTTAAAAGCCATCTGGACACAGTCCTGGGCAACCTGCTGTAGGTAGCCCTGCTTGAACAGGGGAATTGGATCAGGTGACCTCCAGAGGTCCCTTCCAACTGATTCAGGTTCTGCTGAAAACCTTGCTGAGGTCAAGATCAAAGAAACAGAGTACTTTCTTTTCTCCCACTAAGCTGGTCCTTTCTGCATGAAAGGTAAGCAGTTGAGCATAATTTGTCATGTGTAAATTGAGGCAAGACTTTCAAAGCATGATCTATATATGTAGACTATAAAAGCAGTGTACACAGTAGAGCTGCTACCAAGAGTCTCAATGAAAAACAAAAGATGCCCAATCTGTTTTGTAGTGGCTTACATTACCAGATGCAAATTCACGCCCTCAGCCAGATTACTAGGAAGAATGTGTTCTAGACTGGCGATGGCTGGTTCGGTCTCCAGGTCTGTGCATTTGGAAGCCATTATGTTTAATTATGGATGTCATCTGCTAAGATATTATCCTTAACTAAGGGGAGAAGGTAGCTTAAAATGACAAAAGCTGGCTGACAAAACTGAGTGTTATCTTTATTTAGCAGGTAGCCTCAAATACCTTAGGATTTTTGTAGGATGATTTGTATGTTTGTGAGAAACCGGATAGGGTCTTATAAGCAGGTAGGCAGAGATGTGTGGTGGCCCAGAAATCTTAATTCTTTTATATTGTTTTAGATGGGTTGTTAAATAAGCTCATAAAAGACCTTTGTACACAGTATCCAACCTCAGTGTATAGTATGTGCACTTAATAATAGTAATAGAGGAGGCTGCAGAGCTGTGTCAGTCAGGAGAGAATGGACCTGGTGTAATCATATTGACCTGTCCTGCCTCATGGCACCCTGGTAAAAAACAGACTACTCTTCAGGAAGCAAATCTTAGCGTGTGCTATCAAAAAAGAAATACTTGATGTCTAAGTATGATCTTTGGCCTTTAAACCGTTCAAGATACGGTGCTTTTATTCCTCTTCGAAAGGAATATGAGCATGGTGGGAGGCAGACTTAAAGATATAATAAATAGCCATTTAGGCCAGCAACTTTGAAAGAGCTAAGTGGCTTTTGTAGTAGATATGTACTCTTTTAAAAACTCTTTTCAGGTACACTTACGGATTCAAATAAAGTGACTATAGCTTGGTTTAGATCGGGATTTCTGGGGGCCAGGCAGTATTTTCAGAATTCCAGTCAATTGGAACATTTGTAAACAACGTCCTTAAGCCAGATCCTGTTCACTGAGCAGAAAGTTGTGTATGGTTGAAGTACCTGTTCTTTACTTAGTGAAAAGCTTCAAAGTTGACTTCATAGATTAACATCTCTGTGGCAGATTCTATCACTGGAGGGACAAAAAACTAAACTGACCAGCTCTGAATGTGGTTTCATTAGAAATTTTCAGAAACAGCTTCTTGCAAGAGAGCTCTCCTGAAAGCTTTTAGGTGAGAACTTTGTGGTTTAATAATTCTGTTCTGCTGCTTGCTATTCAATTGTTCTGTTGCCCTTGACCTGGCACATTCCATCCATTAGTCTAAAGCACTTTGCTAACTTTCACTAGTCCACCAAATGCCATACCTCCACTTCCCCTCTCCCCCACTAAAAATTATTCAGCTGTCCCTGCTCTATGAACAGGCTGAAGTGTGCAGGGGGTGTGTGTGTGGTGGGGGTGTTCTGTTTTAGGTTTTAAAGTTCATGCACAGACTTCCACATGTCTGGGTGCATAGGGAATATGATATACTATGTGGAAGGAGTATTTGGCAGGGCTCCCAGCAGGCCAGGTTTCTCAGTGTGTTATTGCTCATTATGTCCACTTCCTATCTGCATTCATGGGTTTCCCTTCTCAGAAGACAGAAGTGAATGGTGCATGCCCATGTTTCCATCTGATAAGTGTCTGTGACTTCAGTAAATGGAGGATGCAGTAGGGACTAGAACTTGGGCAGCTCAGTAGGAAGTGTGTCTGCCTGTTTATAATAGAGAATTTAGGCAGTTAACCTGTCCCTGACATCATCCTGCACAAATATCAATGGAACATATGCCCAGTATATGTCACAGATCAAGTTATTTCCTGACTTTTCTGATACAGTGTGATTAATACTTCTAGGTGTTTACGGGCAGCTATTGAACAGGGGAGTGCTACCTTAAGGGTCATTGCTCTTCTGTGAAAATATTTAATGGTAAATACTGTACGTTTCTACTCTGGATATTGATACTCTGTGAATGTAGCTGGAAAATGATGTTTACCTGGAACTTATTTTCAGGAACAGTTTTTCACACACTTCATGTGATACAGTACGGAAGGAGCCTGGGTTACTAGCATCAATAGTAAAATGCACTGTAAATTTTATTGACTTTACATTAGAAATGCTTATATTCTAGATGTTTTTACTTTAAGTACTAGAAACATTTTACTGCTGGAGGAAACAAAACTAAAATACATATCCATAAAATGTTTGTACTCTACTGTAATTATTCTTATCAGGTTAGTTTCAGGGGTCCTGGCACTCTACGGAAATAGAATGAGAAGGTTATACATAGCCCAGTGTACTCTGAAGTAAGTTTCTCAAGTGAGTCATTATTAAATGTTTGTGCAAACCAAAAATGAGTACCAGTGTATTTAGAAAGAAGGAAGAAAGAAGGTTATAAAGAACTTCTTTTTGTCTTGAAAGAAACAAATTTTCTAGAGGAAAATCCACAGGGAATGTGATATCTTTAAAGAAAATATTGCAATTATTTTTTTCTTGGCTATATGATGTGAGGTATCTTTGAGTAGAAGAATATTACCCTTTGTTTGTTCCGCTTGCATGACTGCTGCAGATGGCTTTCCTCCTGTCTCCAGTCCTTGATAATGTCTCCCATTCCTCCTCATCTCTCATCCCACGAATTTCTTCAGCAGTGTGGATCACAGGCTTATGATGAAAGCATGGCGTATGTAGATAATATAAAGCATTGAGATTTTCAGTGTTCATTTTTAGAAACAAGAATGAATGAGAGATTTCCCACTGAGGGCTTCATGTAAATCATACTAAAGTCACTTGGCTCAAGTCCAGAGTTTCATTTAAAAATGGGCATTCTAAAACGTACTGTGATAGTTGGCTTTACCCATTCTTGCCTGCCTCTCCCAAAATTTCCTCTCTGCCCTTTATGTACCACTTGTTCTCTTTGGTCCCTTTCTTCATTACCATCTTTGTTTTAGTTTTAGTTCTTACAGCATATAAAGTCTTTTTGTCCTCACTGAAGCTAAAAGTCTTTAAATGTTGAAACATAATTTCATATTTCATCTGACTGCATCCTCTAGGAATTTAGTTATCAGAATTAGTTGAACTACTGTGTAGTTGAAGAATAAATATAGTTCTACTGCATCAGTTTGAAAGTCCATGCCAGTACACAGGTAAGTCATGTGCAAGCTGGCTTCTGATAGACAAGTACAAAGACTTTTGTCTGATAACATGACTTAACATTGTTGGGTTTTTTTTATCAGCATGGCTATGCAAATGAGTATAAATAACTTATATGTAGATTGGTCAGTGTCAGTTGTATAAAAAGACTGATAAGACATTACTCTTTGAGGTGCAGTGCACTGAGCATGTTGCTATTCTCTTGCAGTGAAAATAAAATAATTTGCTTAAATATTCACTTTATGCTTGCTCTGAATTGATTGATCATTATTTTGACTTCTATGCTATCTCCTACCCCTAAAAATAATAATGGAAGTATGTATGAGTTGTGCAGTTTTTACATATGTGTACACACACAACTTAAATACAGTTCTTCAGAGAATCTTGTGGAAAGGCTTTTCAAACAACTTTTTGAAGGGATCCTATCCTAGCAACATAGATCAAACGCTTCTATTATAAAGATTCCAGTAGTAGAAAACAGTTTTTGTGTTGTAACTTTGTAATGGAGAGATCTGATGTATTTAGAAATAGTTCACTGTTCCTATGAGCAGCATTTATTTAAAACCGGCATTGTGGGAAAAATCTCTGCTCTCTTGCTTCCTCTCTGTGCCTTGGTTTGTAGTTGTCTAGTTGTAGCGTGTATTTGTCAAGCTGGTGTTTTGTTTTTTTTTCAGAGCAGTAGAGGTCTTAAGCCTGAAGCCATCCTGTTTTCCCTCAGCAGGACTTTAGAGCTTTCCATGTTTGCTTAGAAGTAGACAGAATTGACAACTGGATATTGTAATTAATGCCAGTGAAGTTAGCAATGCTGGTGAGCTTGTGTAACAGAATTGGCAATTGCAGCTGGTGGGTGCGACTGAATTCTTGCCTAGCTGGTGATGAGAAAGTAAATTTATAGAAGACTGTTCTGTTACCTAAAACCAAACAAAAGACCTATTCCAGACACCCAGACATGGAGCTCAGGATACTTGGAATGCTGCACAATAGAAAGATTAATTACTGGGGTCTCTTCCCCCCCTTACTTCATACAGGATGCTGCTTCTTGGAGCATTGTACATAAACTTTTAGCCATGTGAATAAGAGGTGTGATCTGGAAACATGGTTTGTGATCCTTCTTATAGCTCATAAATGTGCTGACAATTTAACTCTAATGATCTGCTGATTGCAGGGGGCAAATCAAACCTGTATGCTCAAGTTGAGTTGCTTTCTATATGTAAGTCAGTGTTGACTTACACTTGTCCTAAATAAGTATTTACTTCTTCAGACTGCTGTTTTTTCAGATGCTGGGGGTAGCACAGGAAGAGAAAGATTCTCTGAAAAAGAAATAAAACAACCATTAATCAAGAGATGGTCTTCAGTCTTTGGGTCATGCTACAGGGCTTTTATTTCCTTAGGTATAGGGGAAATGGGTTGAATGTCAATGATCAGGGATATGAGTTGAATTGCCCTTTCAGTACAATATTGCTCATGTAAAAACAAATTCTGATTGCAAACTTAAAAAGAAATAAAACTCATCCTGTGCCTATATCACACAGAAACTCAATCCATTTTCATTCTTCTCTTACTTGATGAGAGCACAGTAGCACATTCCTCCTAATCCACTTCTGGGGATGAGGCTTTCTAGTAAAGTTCTTCCAGTAGCTTTCTAGTCACTTTCCACAAAAGAGCAGTGTGCCTTCTGCATCCCTTCTGGATAGCCTTTCTGCCTAGGACCAGATCCTTGCAGCTACCTGATTCTCAGGGTGGCCTAATTATAGCTTTACTGTATGTAGCTATGGTATGGGATACTGTGTTCAGCTGGTTCACATAAATACAAATGGAGACCTCCTTATAATACATTAATTAGTTGATAGGGAAGATATGACTTCTTACCCTGAAGCATTTGTTCCTTAGGCAGTTGTTCTATGCATGATTTTGCATAGAAGAGAAATCTGGTTGGGTTTGGTTTGGCTTTTTTTTAAGGCTTTTTCTTTGAATAAAATCTGGATGTGTGCATGACTGCTAGTCTTGCTTTCTGAACTCTTATGAATTAGGTAGCTATTGGAGATGAAAACAAAATGCATACAGCTGGCAGTAGTTTTCCTCCCCTTCCAGCTGAGATATTACTCTCCCTATAAACCACTCCACTCTTGTAATATATGTAGTGGCTCAAATGTGAGGAAGAAGTCAGAAGATGCTTCGAAGCAGATGATTCTGCACTTTGATATCTAGGGCTTACTTATATTTATGGGAAAGGTCAGACTATGGCACATGGAGTTATTTAACTAAATTATCATAGATGCTGTGTAATATGCTGAGCTCATAGGGGATTTAGGGTAATTGAGTTACGTTTCCTGTTTGTTCCTAGCCAATGTGTTCTATATCCATTGGTCTTGCAGGTATCTGCATTTAAATATCTTGAGCAGATCTGAAAAAGTAACATTTGTCCTAAATAAAATGAAACCAAACTATGCTCTCAAGAAATACAGTCTTACTGCATCAGTTCAAAAGTCTAATACGATCCAGTATTCTTTTTTCTTAGAACAGCTGGAGGAAATCCAAGGAATAGAGTAGGCACAAAATGCTACTTCCCAAGCAATGTGCAACCTGGCTGTTTCTGACGAAGTGTATTTCGTAATTGTGGCGGACCTAACGTAGAGTCAGTACTGGTTTGATGCGTAATTGCATTAGGCTGATCTCAAAATCCTAGGGAAAACAAGGGTGCCCAGAGCATATTTTTTGCAGAGACAAAGGACTAAGCTACTGTTTGTAGGTAATAACACTGCCTGAATTTTAGTTATTTGTAAACTATGTGTTTGCCTGTTGCTTATCTTAAAAGGCAGTTGCTAGTGTTTCAAAGGAAACATTGTGTTACCCATTTTAGAAGAGAATCTGGAAGCAACTGGTCAAACTAATGTAGCTTTGTCAACTAAACCAGAAAGATGATGTAAGGATTGAATTCTTTTAGAAATGTTAAGAAGCTGCTAACTTTACAACTTGCTTGCTTTACAAGTAATCACTCTGTTCATGATGATCCAATGGCACCACTGTGAATGGGTAATATTTATTTATTTTATGGATACAGAAGCTTTCCTGAAAGTCACTTGATGCGTAGCAGTTTCACACCTTTATCAGAAAATAAAGGACACATTTTTAGAACTAGGTTTAAAACCCCCATGGTAATAGAAACAAGAGTTAGTGGAAAGGGAAAATAGACTAATAGACTATTTGGTTTCTGGGAATGAATATGAAATCAGTTAGTAGTAATATTGGAAAAAGCCTTTTCAGGCTAATTCTGTGTGTCTGGTGTTCACTCCTCAGTGAGCAATCCTGGGTAAGATTAGTGTGTATTTTAAAAACAGTATTCCTTTCTGAGTTGTTCTTATTTGGATTTGTAAAATTTATTTTTATTTCTTGATTTGTGTTCAAATAAGCCATAAGGTGCTATTGTAGAGACTGCTCTGGACTGGCAATTTTTAATGTTTTTATGTATAAAGTGTGCTCAGCTTGACTATGAGAACTTGGAATGGAAGTTCAAGTCACGTATACATAGGAAAGAAAGGGTTGTTCTCACAAGATACAAGTCCTGTGAAAGTGTCTAAAGCAGTAATGTATGTCCCAGTTGACCAAAGATTTGTAAACCTTTAGAAAGATAAGCAAGCACATGAACCATGAACTGTTTTTGGCTTGCTTCCTTTCTCGAGTGCTTTGGTTACAAATAAACACTGTCTGGGGGAGGTTGAGAGTAATTTGGTTATTTCTTCAGTTCTGCTTATAAGGCAGTGACTCTAAATTGGATTGGCTGGTATAGTCGTTGGATGTAGATAGGTGCTTATTAAACTGTGGGAAATAGTTTGGTTGGTTGTTTGGTTTTGTTGATTTTTTTTTTTTTTTTTTTTTTTTTTCCCCCCTGTAGGGAGAGGTAGCCTTGTGCTTGTGATAAGGAATACATGGGAAGGGACCAGAAGTATTAAGTTAAGCAGTGGCCCCAGCGTAGTTACTATGTCAGTGGTAGTATTGACTGAGATGGAACTGTGTTAGCACTCAGGAAGCTGACAAGTGGAAATACAGAGCATAGGATATACCTAATGCTATGAAATAAAACTAAAAATGCTACACAGGTACAGTGCCAATTGCTGTTTTCCGCAGACAAGCATTTGCTTATGATTCATGTTTATCAATAATCCTAATAAAAACAATGTGGTTAGAGTAGCTTTTGCTAAGTATAATCTCTTATACAGTCTCTTCATTAAGCAGATTCTTGGGGTACAAAACAAGTACTAAAACCTATGCTCCCCTCCCTAAATAGGAAGTGCTATCAGTTGAAGAGGGAAGGCATGGTAGGCTTGCAGTCTGGTGTTAGCCTGAGCTTCTTTGGTTTGTTCTGCTTGACTATGCAGCATGCTGAATATTGTCAGATATGCCTGGTTAACATGTGATCTGTATCTCTTTAATCTTTCACAATACCTTGAAAACTTTCTTGATGTCCTAGCTTTTCTTGGGATATCAATTTTGTTCATTAGTAATGCTAAAACAGGCCAAGTTTCTCTGTCTCAGTGAACCATGAAAATATGGTATACTGAAAGTGAGGATCAACTCTCACGAAAGGAGCTGATGTACTACAGTTGTTCATGCAGATGTATATCTAATCCCAGCTTCAGATATGTAGTTTATTCTGAGTATAAACCAGACATCTCAAGTATCTGTTTTCTGAGCAGAAACAGCTGCCTTTTTTTGGCGGACAATTTACAGAATTTGTATCCCCAAAGGATACGTATGTATTACTTATCATAATCTGGAGGCTGCTTTACTCAACAGTCTGGCTAGATTAAACTTGTGCATTTGCTCATGTTTGTGAGGCCACTTCTGCAATGCTGCTACGTCAGTCATTCTGATTAAAGATTTCTGGTTATATAAAGTGTTGGTAACTCAAGTTCTGTTAGGCTGTGAATCAAGCTATGTGTGCTGTTGGGCAGTCCTGTTGCAGAGGACAAGTGCCAAAATAGCTTTAGATTTTCCAGCTTGAGCTGGTGATGGCAAATCAGAGTGCCACAGAGCAAGAATGCTGTGGGTGCTTGCTTAGCAAAAGGGAATTACTTCTGAAGTCCTTCATTAGTTGTAGTAGTGTTTTGCTGAAAAACAGAACTGTCCCACTGTTATCATGGAGAAATGAACACTTTGTCTCTGTATTGAAGCTTGGAAGTACAATACTGCCTGAGGTTTGCAGGGCATACAAGAACAGATGATATAAAAAAGTAGAAGCCAAAAAAAGGTGTGCGTTAGCACTGAAACAGACTTACCATGGATATGATTTAAAAGTAGTTAGAAGCGATAAAGCAGGATTGATTTTATTTTTTTATCTATTTTTTATTTTTTCCTGCAAGATAAAGACCTTTATGTAGTAACAAGCATAGCCTGACTTAGACTTAGAACATAGGTGTCAGCAGGGAAGATACCCTGGTGTAGTTCCGCAATAAAAAGAAACTGTAAATATGCCTTAATATCTTGCATGGCAACAATTAACCTAGATTTACACTAGTACTACTGGTAGCCAGCAAGGATGGGCTGTCCCTAGACGGAGCAGAATATGTTGCCAAATGCAGTCAGCATAATGTTTCTGACATCAGAATGCATTGTTGCAGTGGATTAAAGAGTGCATGAGAGATTGTGGGAATTGTGGTATGTCTACAGAAGAATTTATCAAGGAGTGGCTCTCATGCCACCCTGTCTCTCCACAATGTTTTGTATAAGTTACGTAGATGTTAGTTATTTGCATTGTTTTTCTTCTGTCAAACCATAATTACATACTAGCTGCTCCTGCAGTGGAAGCTGTTATAAAAACCAGCTGGTTTATTTCACTACTGTTACTTGGTGTTCTCATCATAGAGTCTAGGCTGAAGATCTCCTGCTTGTAAAGGAATTGAGCTGGATTGACACAAACTATGCCTACGGCATATCCACTACCTTCTTATGTTCTTATAGAATAAAAACTTGCCTGTCTGGTCCCCCTTCTTATTTTGCAGTACTTTGATTATATGCTTTGGGGCTCAGAAATTTATATTTTAAGTTTGTGTGGAGCACACTGGAATGAAGCCCTGATAGGGTGAGTTCACAGCACTGCTGAAAAATCAGTAGCCAATACCAACCTGAAGAATAATGATAAAGCTTTTAAGTTGTTTGCACTTCCTATGTAACTTCTCTGCCTTTTTTTCTTACTACTAAGGGGGCCTTCCCTACAGCTTAGGGCCACATCTTTCTGGATCATATACAAACCACCCTGGTAATATGCTACTTGCCCCGCTGAATTTGTTGGCAAACATGGGATAAGTAAGAATAAAAAGTAGTAAGTTTAAAGAAAGAGGATAGGAAATACAAAGAAGTAAGTTGTTGTGGCTTGTATCAAATCTTGTAAGTATATTTTTTTGAGGTCATTACTTTGATTTGGTCTAATGTCATGTTGTGGTTTTATGGTGGTGGTGGTTGTAGTTTTGTTGTTGTTTTTTTTTTTTTCATAACCTAGCTTTGTGTTTTATAGGTAACATAGATGGGATCCCAGTAGATTGATATCTGAGGCTTGCATTTAGACATCTATCTAAACCCTCAATTTTCTAGCGTGTGTCAGAGGAAGTTTTGTATGAGCATGTTCAGTGCTGCACTGTTCAAATAGGTATTCAGTCAGATCTGAAGTTGGAGTAAACTGGTTTTAATGCTGTTTCCCACAGCCTTCTCCTGTACAAACTGGCAAGATATAGACTGGATACGTGGCCTATAAGATAGGTGGGAAACTAGCTAAACAGCCACACTCATAGGGTGGTGAGCAATTGTTTTTATTCAGGCTGTCATAAGTGGGGTCCTCCTGGGATTAATACTGGACCCTACACTGTTGAACACCTACATAAATGATCTAGACAATGGAAATTTTTTACAGCGGGAGAAATCATTCATTGGAACCACTTCCCAGGCATGTGGTAGTGTCCACATCACTGGAGATTTTCAAGATGCAATTGGACAGAGTGCTTGATAATCCATCTAGGCTTCCTTTCCCATCAAAAGTTGGACCAGATCTTTTGAGGTCCCTTCCAGCCTGAGCTGTTCTACAATTCTGTGATTGTTTCTATGGTTAAGTTGTTCTGGCACATTCTAATGAGAGGCAATCTTTCTTCCTTTTCCCTCTATCCCATGCCTTTCTAGGGAAGGATCCAGACTGCAACACCTACAAATTGATTTAGTTTATTTCCCACTAAATCTGAAGATTGATTTCAGTTCTCCATCTTAATTCCCAGTTTTCATGTATCAGTTTAGAATACTGATACTATGCCATGAACTATGCCGCTGCTAGAAAACTTAAAAAAAATCCTGCTTATTCCTCTAGAAATTGTGTGGTCTATATCTGTTGCAGAACCAATCTTGTTACTTGTCCTGAGACACATGGTTAGAAACACACATTTGTCTTGATTACTTGAACTACAGTTTGCTAATTAGTTGAAACAAGTTCTGGTTTGGCAGTGAGAAATGTCTTTTTGGTTTACATTCAGTTGATTCAAAGAATGGGAGGCAGCTTAGCTGTTCATTCCAGGTACAAAACCAAAGTTATCTAGGCTTTACTGATTAAAGGAAACTATCTAAAGGCTGAATCTTCTTGTATGCAATAAATCACTGCTGAATGGAAAGAAATTTTATATCATCTCTTATAAGTAGACTATCCAGTACTGCAGGCTGAGCAGACCCAGGAATTTATTTTAATTGTTAATGGTAGGTTTTAATACTTCTTGCAATCTGGAAATGCCCAGAAATAATTGGTGTCTCAGTTCATGGGAGTGTTTATCATGTAGATGGCCCTGGCCCTCACACAAACTATAAACAGTTTAAACACTCATGCTGAAAAGACTGATTTAAATCAGCACTTAATGCTAGTCTATACTTAGCTCTTCCTTCAGTTTCCCATGAGTGCAATTTCAAGTGGTAGCAGCGGGAATGAGCACTGCTGATGGCAAAGCACTGGAAATCTCTTTTTAAATTTGAAATCAGAATACAATATTACTTACAGGAAGTCTTAAATGATGGAACTATAGCATTTTAGCTGTACTTAAACTTTTGTTGCTGTAGTGTATATACAGTACAAAATTGGTGCTAGTACTGCTGTAGGTAAGTGGCTGAAGATTATGGCACTGTTCTACATTGGTTCATGTGATGGTCCAGGAAGTCTGTGTGGAAGGAATGTGTTATTGATAGTAGTTAGATTTGAAATAGCCCTTATGATCTGCTAATTTTTGTGTCCCGTTTTTTGGTGAGATAAGGTGCTTCATGTTTTCAGGACTGCAGTATTGTTTGACTGCTGTGATTAGATAATATTTAGGTGTGGAAAGGTAATATAAATGTAGTAGATATTGATTAGCTTAGTGCAGCATCAGGGCATTAAACTGTCTCATGTTCCAGGTCAGTGTTTTGTGCTTGTGTAGGAAATCCTCAATGATTTCAGGGAGCTAACGCTTTTGATGGGTACTTATTTCACATGTTCTGAAAGGTCTTTTTACATATAACTCACGGAACCCATTAGTTCTGAGATTCTGAAGCCCTGTCTGTGTTCTTGATACTTCTGCTGATTTATAACCTTATGGAAGGCATATGTCTCCCCTTTAGAAAACTGCTTCACAATTTAGCTGTTCCCACTTCCACCTAGGAGAGAGCTGGGACACCATCAGGTCTTCAATATAGGTTCTTTGCTACCTTATTTTATAATTTCACTGCTGTCTTTTAGACATTGATGTGCTCTTTGGCATTACAGCTTGGTCTGCTGAATCCCTAGCTAGGGAAGATGGACACTAGGTCTGCAGTAGCCAGTCTTGGGCTGTTGGTGGAAAGGCTGCAATTGTAAGTAGGTATGTTCCTCTTGGTGCAGTACTCTGACAAGCTGGGAACTAAGGAAGGATGTCTGATATTTCCTTACAGCAGAGAGGGAAGGAGAGCTGGACATAGTGACTTAATAGAGGGCATAAGGACACCAAGGGAAAAAAGAAAGTTCTAAACCTAGGAGATCCTAACACCACTTCTTGATTCTGTCTGCTCTCAGTGCTCTCTTGCTGCCTCTTGACCCTAAGCCTGAGGCTGATTCAACCTGTTAAGTGAAAATTTGGTTTGACAACCAGTCTCCAGTTTTACCTGTCTTGTATTTGTTTCAGTGCATTTTTATGTACCTTCTGTCCTCAATGTTTTTCTCCTATTCCTGAAGGTGCTGCAGTTGCCAGAGTATTTTTTTCTGTTCTAGCTATGTGACTGGCTCTCTGCAGCTATATCATGAGGGTCACGGCTCTCACCTCCCGGAAATTGTTATGCTCTAGAGTTTTACTGCAGATTTCCACAAAAGTTTAGGAAATAGTACTTTTTATAGTACTGCATGTTATGCAGCACATACGTTCGTCTTTTCTGTAAGTGATGACTGGCCTCCTCTGAGATGGCTCCTGGGTCTCAGCAAGGCCTGTGTGAGAGCTGGGGACAGGAAATGTATACGCAAGGCCTAGGTGTTAGCAATCAATAGGCTGTGACTGATATTACCAAGGATCTGGTCCAGTTTCATTACTGCCATCTACTACAATGAGGACTTTCCGCTTCATTGAGCAGAGTAGTAGGAAGCACAGTTTTGCACATGAGATCTGAAATTCTACAATATCACAAAAAATAAAGATCAAAAATACTTCTACCCCCATTAAATAAGGACTTCCAAAATGTGTATGTGTTTTGTTACTTAAAAGCTGCACAGGAAGCTGAACTTTATTGTCTTAACTAATACTCTTCTGTAGCTGTTCTTTCCCTACTGATATTTTTTTGTTTTAACATATCTGATACAGCTCTGACCAGTACCTCCTGTTTTCCAAGCAATAACTCACAAATGTGTTTAGCTTTAGCTTTTTTTTATGTTGTCTTTATTACAAAAAAGATGTTCTTTCTCTGGTAATAAACTTGGGAAACCCTTATGGTATTTCTGGGGGGAAGACTGACTTTTAAATGCTTCTTAGTTGCTTGGTGACTTTGCTTGACAAGACCTTGCTTGCTAAACTTGATTTGAAAAAAGTTCACTACAAAAATAAAAACAAACCAACTTGTTTTCTAGCACTGGTTAAATGCTTTTGAAAGGGTTCAGTACACCCTTTTGGTCAGAAGGCAAAATGTACTTATTCCTATAATTAATGCAGCAAGTACTCATAGAATAAAAACCCACAAAGTCTGCCTTGATGTGCTATATATAGGACTGACTGGGTAGCACTGAAATCAGAATTTGTACAGTGGCCTTAATGACCAACTATTCTTACATTTTTTTTTTCTTTAAGGCTTGTATGATTTTATACTTATTTAAAAAACTCTTTTCCCCTTCCCCTCTTAAAGGTAGAGACCTGTGGGTCCTTGTTCTGGGAAGGTTTCCAACCCAGCATAAGATTGGCATTCCAGAGTTCAAGTATGTTGCTAATATGCATGGGGATGAGGTACGTTTCAACTTTTGCAATATCGTTTATGCCAAATACACTTACCACAGGTTTACAATGAATTTCTCTCAGGTTTGTGCTACTTATTATTAAGGTGTGTCATACCTCAAAGAGGACCCAAGGTATGTATTTCTTGTGGAATTTCAAGAATAAAGTTCCCATATTTTGGTGGAAGGATTTTAGGAGACCTTGTATCATGGCGAAGAATCCTACAATCCTACATCTGAGATCTCTCAAGTAGGGAGCATTGTCTTCTTCATGTGAATTAACCCAGAGGCTTTAATTTTCCTGGTAATAAGTCAGATGCAATAGTTTGCTTGTACATTATTATTTCCTAGGCATAAAGCATGACTGATAAACTCTTCAAATGCATTCCATGATAGAATAATAATTATTGTGAAGCACCAAGTGATTTGTTTTAGGAAGAAAATTTCTCTTGGGAACCTTAAGCTAGGAATACCTAGATTCACCTGAGAACACAGTAAGTACAAACCAAAAAGCAATTTCAGAATTAACTTGCTCTGGAAAGAATACCTACTGAATAATAATAAAGGAGAAAATGGTGATTATGAGCCTTCCTGGTGCAGCATGTGAATCTGGAGCAGAAATACTCAAATCTTCACTCTTCTCTCTAATATTTTCTTGCTTTGTATTTCCCTTATTCTTTAGCTTTACCTGCTGATATTAGCCATGTTCAGGATAGGTTTAAACTACACCATATTTCTATGCAGTCTTTCATGTGAAATAATGCAAAAGAAATGGCAAAAATTTTATATATGCTGGACTGAATTCCCAAAACTAACAGAAATAGATGTAGTAGGAAGCGCATCTTGTGTAAAGCGCAACACATAAGCTACTGCTATTAACAATACTGTGTGTGAGCGTTTGCACGCCTACAGGCACTTGTGACATTATGTGCCAAGAATTTTCCCCAAGTTAGACTAGTTTCACCTTGTTTGACAGTGGGCTATGCTCAGAGGGCTGCTGGGAGCCTGACTGCTTTGGAATTTAACTGTGTGGGAGGAAGCTGATTCATGGTTTCAAACGGGTGTATGTGTTACTGGATGCTCAAGCTACAGTTTGCAACTCCAAAAACCTGATGTATTGTCAGCAGGGTAGTCCAGGGTGCTTGGGAACTGAGGCTCCATGTGATAGTCCCTGCAGACTGCTAAAGGGAATTGCAAACCTATAGCTGCAGGTGACCTAGCATTGGTAGGAAAGAGATGGAGGGCAGGAAGTGATGTCATCCTGGCTTTCACATCTGACAGAAGGCCATTCCTCCTCCTGAAACTTCCATAATGAAGCACTCTTGCCATTATTGCTACCCAGCTGGATATGCACAAGGAACTTTGACCATGGAGACATAAACTGTTTGCATATCCATGGGGTCAGGGATTGCTGGAGATCAGGCAGCCTGGATCACTGTGTAGGATCTAAATTTTCATAATGACTTTGTGAGGAAATGAGGCAAAACTGGTTTTTAAGTGTTTGGTACTGTGTCTGAGTTTGAGCAGGGTTGATCCTTGAGCTGCTGAGGTACCATGTAGCACTAAGTGCCATGCTGCATTCTAGCTTGCTGATCAGACCAAGCACACACCCAGGGAAGATTCTGGAAATAGAGCTATTCTTCCTTTTCAGGCTCTCATGATCTTTGCTTTATGCTTTTTGTGCATGGATATAATGTACAATTGGTACTTGTTTTTCCTGTCTGTCCATAAAAGTATTTCAGATAGCAGGAAATGAATTCCTCATACAGCAAAACATTGAAGAACTTCGGTATTTTTTCCCATAATCTATGATTCTTCTGGTCTGGTCTCTAGGGAAAGGTTCAGCTATTGCTGTATTAAGCAGATAAGTTTTGCACTAACTGTATGACAAGCTTCAACTTGTGTTCCACAGTCTTTCATAACTTTGAAATAGTGGAATTATGGCTTCATTGATCTAGTTGAGTCTTTTGTGCTTCACTGATAATTTCCATAAATGGTACAGAGTGCAGAAAGTTTTGTTCTGAAGTGTTTGGTGGTGGTGCCTTTCTAGCCTGTCATGATCACACAGATGACCCTTTATGACTTTGACTCAGCTGGCTGCCTGCTCCTTAAACCTAACAGTTGGGCATAGGAGCCTGAATTGCATGTGTGCAGGCTGTTCACACAGGCTGCTGAAAGAAAACCTAGGTTATCTGGAGAGCTGCCCAACAGGGAAGTTCCAATAAAGTAATGTGAGTACATGACACTCGGAAGAGTATTTTATTTTTTTTTCCCAGAACTAGAAAAACTTTTTTTTTAAGCAGGTTAACTTTTTTTTTTTAATATTGTAAGGCATGACCAGCCAATGCTTACATGGTTTTATTTTGTGATCATCATTGCCAAATAGAGTGAACTTTTGCTCCACATCCTCAGAGATGCAACAGAAGACTTCTATACTTTGTGTGCTTGTATGAAGTTGGATGCTGGTTTTAGCAGTACTTTTTATTTAACACAAGTCAGATTACAACTGATTAGAGATAGTTGTCACTTGCTATGTGAGACTTGAATTGAAATGGCATTAATAGCCATATGCATTTCGAGCAGTCTGTGAAATACTAATGAAGTCTGCGCTGAGGAAGATGAGTGAGAGTTTGTCTGCTGTTCTGCAGCAGCTCTCAATCTGAACTGGGGCAGCAGCATCTCTTGTCCCAGGCTTGTACTCTTGAAAAACCTTGTCTTCAGTGTGTACACTCATGCTTTGCTGAGGAGGAACTCATTCCACTTAATATCAGCCACAGCCAGGCTCCCAAATGCTCCTAAATGCTCCTAAATCATACATAGAGCAGAATTACCATGTTTCGACCTGCTATGCCAGTAACTAAAGTCCAATCTCTGCATCTGAATCATAGGATCTAATTAGAAGGCTGTTCCTAACCCATAGATATCGCAGCTGAGAAACCCTTTAAGGAAAAGCATGTCTGAACAAAGTGTAAACTAGCTGTGTGTTTCTGCTTGTTCCCTTTAATGTATTAAGTATATGGCTTCCTTTAATTTCTGCAGCTCTAGTGTAACTGTACCTTCACAAGATAGACTCTGATGGCAATGCTGTGCTCCCAACCATTTCCTCCTAAATCACCCATTTTTGATCACTTTCTTAGTGTAATAGTATTTTGCCTCTTTCATGATGTGTAACTGAGCCTGTGCTGATAGGCCCGAGTCAGCCTACATGAAAGCATGTGTTTATCTTGCTGGCTTATCTTGTGATTTAAGTTAAAACAAATAGACCCTATTTTCCATGTCATCATAGACATAGTCATATCCATAAAAGGGCTTCCTGAGGTACGACTTACTGAGGCTTGGCTGACAGAGGACTTGGGGTAGGTTTATTTGTGATCAGTATAATTGGAGCTTTAAAAAAAAATCAAACAAGCAGCTAGAACATCTTTAGTGTTCTTCACTGATTTCTGAGAAATGGATGGAAGCTGTTTGTGCTATCAAAGTGCCACTATAAAAAAAGGGTGCTTTTTTTTTCTTTAATCACCAGGTAGAGCAAAAAGTGTTGTGTCCACATGCTATACGGTCTGCTATATGGGATTTTCAGTACAAATTCCTCTATCCTTTGTCCTGTGTAATAAAGTATGGAAGTGGCGTGGCAGAGAAACAAATATGTGCTCTAGAAAAGAGACTAAAAAAAGGGAAATATTTCTTGTCTAATGAACTACCTTCTACCTGGCTTCAGCTGATGTGATGTAAAGAAGGTCAAAAGCACCAGAGATTTCAAAATTCAGAACAACCTAATCTACTTGCTAACAAGACTTACACTACTGGATGCTGCTGAGATACCTTTCCCCAACTGCCTCACCCCAGTTTCCTTTTTCCTTATCTTTACTCCCACTCTTCTGAGTGGGAAAAGAAAAAGGGATCCATTTCTCAGCCAGGTGAAGCCTGTGGAATTTGTGCAGGTGGCAACATCTCTTGCCAGTTATTAGTTCAAAAGCAAGAGATATGTTGCCATTTGCCCCAGTAATAAACCAACAAACTGCAATTCCCTGTCATCTGTGTGGTAGTTATCATATTTTCATAGTGATTGCTGCTGTAGAAATAAATGGATATGTGCTAAACTGTATTTGCACAGTTGCCTTAACACTGGTGGTTTCTAGTAAAGAAGGACAAACACAATGGGGTGTGTCGCAGCAAAGCATTTACAAGTGTTAAAAAATAACATCTTGTAAGTGTGGCATTTAAGTGGTAAACCAGGATGGCCTACTGGTTTCTTTGCTGTACTCCTCTTCCGTAGGTGGGGTTGTGCTAGATCTGTAGAGCAGTCAGGGCCAGAGCAAGGAAGCTGGCAAGACCATGTTGCCCTGAAACAGGTCCTACCTGATGGTTTGGATCTTTATTTCAACATACTTCAACTTAAAAACCAGGCCATGGTTAAGGAAAGCATTTTAATCATAAAAATGGGCAGAGTCTATCCACCCATAGTCCCCTGGTATTAAGCTTCTATCATGTGGTAACAAATGCTTTAAGAACAGGGGTGCTGCAGTCAAGTGTTACAGTGCAGGTGCAATTGGAACTAACCTTAATCTTTTAACTGGCTGCTGTCAGGGCTTCTTGAGTAAGTCCTCAGTAGTGAGCAGGGTGCTGACCCAGCCGTGCCAGAAGCAATAGTCAGACAGTTTAAGGGGTAAGAAATAAGCAGTCACACCCTTTTCTACAGTGTTGATCCATGCCCTGATGCATGCTGCTTTGTTTGGAGCTTCCCTGAGGATCACTGAAAGCCTTTCCTGCTGACTCCCTTTGGGGCACACAAGGAAACTGTTAGCTGAATATCCACAGAGGAACTTGATGTTCAACTCTATCCCCAGAGGTGGGAGAAAGTGTTTTCCTTGGCTTTTGTGTCACTCCTCATCTGAGCTCTAGCAAAACAATACACCTGGGCATTGCCTTTGGGATACTGTAATTAAAACCAAATATTCATTATGTCTTCTCAGAGCCCCAGACCACATAAAGGCTGTCCCCTGCTGTTTGCATCTTTGTATTAGACTACAGGCAGGTTAAGGTGTCTGTCCTTGATTTTGTTGTCAGCAACTTATTTACAGTGTACCTAGATCCTTTATTTGAAGCTCTGAAGTCTCCTAACTTACCTCCACAGGTGTAGCTGACCCCTCTAGTACCAGGGTAAAGCTTGGCTGAAATCTTAATCAAAACTTGAGCTATGCTTTCCCAGGAGCAATAAGCTTTCCCTTTCTCTCCCCTCAAACACCTCCAGATGTGCGTGCTCAAGAAATGCAGAGTACTCTGGCCTGAAATAAAACCTCCCCTCTGTCACTCCACCAAAATACAGTGGTAATAAATACACCCTTTCCCCACCAGGGACGATTAAAGTAACAACTCTCCGTGGTGGAGATTAGCTGAATTGTTTGATTCTATGTACCAAGTACTTGAGTACAACAATAGCTATACAAGGCATCCTATAAAGTAGGGTTAGTTTGTAAAATGCTATAATGTATGTAAGTCTGGGTTTAGCTTTCATGTACAAAGAATGTCACCTGTGAAAAACTGGACAATGTTCATAAAGAATGGAACATGATCTTTTCCATCACCTTCTTTTGTTGCTTTTCTTTATCTTTTGTTCCCCTTCCTGTTTCATTATCCTTTCATTTCTGGACTTCTTTTTGCCAGGCACTGAACTGAAGTATAGTGGGAGCAGAGGTACTTTCTTGGTTTCTCCAGAGAGCAGTCCAGTTTTGTCTGTAGTTCAGCAATCTCTGTGGTAGGGCCATTCTTGCTGCTTCTAAGTCTGCTAGCTCTATCTTGCATGCCCAGGGCCATGATTTTGATTTCTCTCCCCTGCTTTTCCCCGCCCTGCTCTGCTCCGTTTGCTTTCCAAGATGTCTATCAGAGCTGGAACTGAGCTGTCCATGCAAGACAGGTTCTGTAGCATCAATTCCTACATTTCATGGAGTAAATTATCAAACCTGCAGAGCAGTCTGTTTTAGCGTACTCAGGCACTGTTTTGAAAGCTACTGGCAATGGAAGAAATTAGGTACTTCCCCCTTATCCCCCCTTTTCAAAGGCGATTTGCTGTAATGCCTGGAAAAAGAGCCACTTAGTTACTGGGACAATATATGCACTTGAGTAACGCAGCTTCCCCTAGCAGAATACTGGATGGTGGCTTGCAGGAGACAGCAGGAGCTGACAAGTAAAGTTAGAAAACTTAGGAATAAATCTGCTGGAGGGCAGGTGGAAAGAAATCCTCCTTTTTTAACCTGTACAAACAGCATGGTATAATTCCTGAAGCACCAACTCAGAGACCATGACTGCCTTTGAGTATGACACAGAAGTGTGATCTGCAACTTCATTTCTCCTGCAATAAAGGGTTAAGTGGCAAGACAGAGTCTGATCCCAGCCTGAGCGGCAGTTACACCTACCCCTCCTTACCCCAACCCAGCTTCTGCAGGGCAATGTCTCAGTTCCTGTTTATCTTAATGCCTGGAGCAGGGTTTGCCACTTAAAATGTACCAATGTGAAAATTCAACAAGACACTAGTGCAGCGAAGCTGTGGAGAAATACTCCTTTTCCCTTGCTTGATTTCACCTATCTTTTACCCTTAGCCTGTTCTAGTCTCAAAGCAAGGAGGTGTTTTCCCTTGACATCAGTAATGCTGCCCCATGAACCTCACTTAATAAAAACAAATTGTTGCAATATTTTCAGTTTAGTGGTACAAGACTCATTCTCAAAGATAGTGAGATACTGTAGCTTTGATTTAGAGCCTGCAGTGATTTACCAGGCTTTGTTCTTGAACATAAAGTAGAGAGAAATTATCTCCAGAGCACATCTAGTTGCAAGTCTTGATTTGTTCCCACTGCAGCTGGGGCTTAGGAACTCTGCAGCCCCCTTGAGGTATGGGTCACAGTGTCACAGAAAGTGCTCCTGGGAAGTACAGTCTAGTAAATGCTGTACTAGTGGGTTTTGGGGTGTAGAATAGGATTGTTCTTAACTCACGGGAGCTGGAATTTACCACTGTTTTGCGTGAAATGTGCTAGAGTAGACTAAAGGGAGATGTCCTGCCAGTTTTCACAACCTATGCAAGCTTATATGAACAAAAATAAGTAGATATTTCGCTGCCACTGTCTTTCCTTGATTTAAGTCTGCATCCAAATGTCTTTCCATCTCTTTTTCTAAGGATTTACATATACTTGTTTGGTTTTCCCAATGCCTGTGCTCATGACATTAAAATAAAGTAGTGCAACAGAAGCTGTCACAGAAGTGATCATGAGGCCTCTCTTGATCCTGTATTAAAATTGACTTCCCATAAAAGGGGATCAACAAGGAAAAATCCTGTTCTGTGGTGCCCTGGAAATCATGGAAGGTATTGCCTTCCTTTCTTCTGAACCGTAGCTGCCAAGTGGTGGTGCAGAGCTCATACGCTTATGTTCAGGATTCAGGGTGCTTGGGGCATCAGCATAGAGCTGTGACTCTGGTGTGTTTCTGAGCCCACATAGCCTTTAACAAGTAGCCTATGCAGGTTTTGTTTTTGATAAGGCTGTCCCTTGCCCATGCAGGATTTAAGCAGTGCAGCTGATGTAGGCAGTTTCCCATAACAGAAGGAGCTCTGGTTGATACGGGTTTAAAACCTGTGTGAAAATCCGCCAGTGACTCCTTTGTCTATTAAATTACTTTAAATATACAAAAATACACAAAACAGTGTTGACCAGAATGCTCTTGTATGCCTTGTATGTCTGTGTAACCCAGTAAGAAAAAGCTGTAAGTGCAAAGTAGTGGGTCTTTTTTTACTTTTTTTTCTTCTATAGCAGACTTAAAATGGAATCTGTGTTTCTTTATACAGACTGTTGGGAGAGAAATCCTGCTCCATTTTATAGACTTCCTGGTGACCAGCTATAGGCGGGAGCCAGTTATTACCCGGTTACTCAATAACACCCGGATTCATATCATGCCAACTATGAATCCTGATGGATTTGAAGCTACGAAAGTGCCTGACTGTTACTACACACCAGGAAGGTAAGGGTGGCTTAGGAGGGTGGGAGCAGGTAAAGGAAATGGGTGGGAGTAATAACCAGAGATAGCCAGAGGCTGAATCATGGTTGGTGGAGTGGATAGCCCAGGGGATGTATTAGGGCTAATTTTGGCCTGGGCTGTTCTGAAGATACTGTTACAGCATAGAGTTTTTGGAAGACTGAGTCAGACTGGTGTTTATATGTGGTGCAGCTAAAGAAAATTGGTCAAAATGGTGTAATGACCTAACCTTTTAGGGTGGAGACCCAGATAGTGAATAGAAGCACAATTACCTATTTAGACCTTTAGGGTGTTACAAAAAAAAAAGAGGGAAAACTCCACCTACAGCACTCTATTTCAACTGGAGAACTCTGTAACCCTTCTTAATGTGAAAAAGATGTGTCTCAGCTTGTTGAATGGACTTATAAAAATATGTTTAAAGATCATGTTGATTGCTGATGTAGCAAGAGGGAAGAGTTACACAAGGAGAGGTAGCTCTAATAGGTGCCGTGCTAATAATAGTGCTCTGGAAAAAACATGCAGAATGAAACATAACCTAGCATTGCATCCTGTGCTGCTTCTGCATTCTTTAATGTAACTATTGTAGAGACCAAAGAGGGGAAGAAAAGTTTAACAAGCTGGTAGAGGGAAAAGGAGGAGAGAGTGAGAGAGTGGGAAGAAATGACAAAGGGACAAAGGTGGAATATGCACTAAAACCAAACTCATGAGCCAGGAGTTCTCTTAGGCCATGGCAACGCCAGAAGCAAGTGTAATTTAGTTCTCCAGGTTACTGGTGGAGGCCCTCTTTTTTTATTAGGAAATACATTTATTCCTCAGCAAATAGACAGGACTTTTGTGGAGGGTGGTATCTTTTTTTGTCCCCTCACTGTCAAATAAACAGAGTTTAACTAACTTGAGTTTAAAAATTAACAGAGCTCTACTCTTGTACTGGCCTATTTGAGTGAAAAAGGAAGAAAGTATTTGCAAGGCTGGCCCTTCAGGTACAGGGAGAAGAGTACGCATCCCGTGCTTGAGTCAGATTTTTTGCTCGCTGTTTAGAGTGACAGCAGTACAGGGATACAGCCAGCCAGTAGTTATCTTGGTCTTCTATACAGGTGGGAAAAACGCATACAGAAGGACAGTATCCCCCCTAACCTGGCTTAGGTTTTTCTAATTCATGTATGTGTAGGTGTGTGTATGCTATATACGTGTTAAATATTATTCACTGTTTCCACTTGAAATACAACAGAATTGTTTTATTGTGTCCTATGAAATTCCAGTGCTGCCAGAAAACAAACTAGAGTCCATCTTCATGATGCTTGAGGAGATTTACAATAGTCATCTTCCCTGTTTCCTGAAGGCACTAGCACACCACAGATGTGAAGTACTGGGAGGCTGGTGACATGAAAGTGTCCGTAAGAAAAACAGTAATGGGAATGTCTTCTCTTTCTAAGGTACAATAAGAATGGAGAGGATCTGAACAGAAATTTTCCTGATGCCTTTGAACATAACAACGCCAGCATTCAGCCTGAGACTCAAGCAGTCATGAACTGGATAAAAAATGAGACATTTGTTCTTTCGGCAAACTTGCACGGGGGTGCCCTGGTTGCCAGTTACACCTTTGATAATGGCAACTCAGGTAAGCTAGTAACAAGCTCTCCTCTCCACAGCTGATGTGGGTTAGGAATATTAGCTGTACAAAAGCAAAATTTATAAGGATTTTGGTAAGGTTTTACCAGCTTTTGAGCTGAGGTGTGCAGACTTTGAGAAACACTGCGTGATATGGCTACCAGGAGATGGTTATCCTGTAAGTAAGCTTTCACTGTGTGTTGTACCAGTAACAAGAGTGACACGATGGCTCTCTTCATCCTGCAGCTACAGGCTCTTTGGAAGGCTATAGCAAGTCTCCAGATGATGATGTCTTTATCCATTTGGCAAAAACCTATTCTTCCAACCATGCCAGCATGTACAAAGGGACTGGGTGTGACAACAGACAAACCTTTCGAGACGGCATTACCAATGGGTATTCCTGGTACCAGCTGGAAGGTAAGGGCATCTGTGTGTGGTTTTCAGCTGCTTCAGATACAATGTTCTCACTTTCTCCTGCTGTCTTTGATGATGAAAGGGCTGTGATTGTGCCAGAGTAGAGGGGATATGGGGAGTAAGCACATTCACATGGACTCTCTGACCGGGACCTGGCTGTTGGCAGACTCTCCCAGTCAGCAGTTGCACAAGTGCATGAGGCGATCTGTGTTGTCTGGCTGCTTCTATGCTCTTTCTAAGGCGTAGCTGCATAGATTACCTTTTGGCACCAAGGTCTGGTTCTTTCAGAAAGAAAACCAATCTTCTGTACAGGTATCATCCTTATTTTTACTGTTTGATCGCTGAAATAAATGTTTTCATTACTACTTATGAGAAGCCAAATAGAATATCCTGTGTACTGTGGCAGAACATGTTGTTTTCGCAAGCTGAATTCAAAGCCTTGCAAGGCTCTTGGGATGGCTTTGGCAGTGCAAAGTCTATGCCAGGTTGTGAATGTATCTCCCCCTATCTGTGAGCGCTGGAAAGAATTTAAGTTAAAAACCCTCCCTTCCTCAGACATAATTGCCATCATTCCCAAATGGCACTGTGCTTTAGAAAACAACACTCAACATGCAACTGGAGCAATGAAGTTGGTTTTCCACAGGAGGCAGCAAATACAAGTGTGGCATTGAGGAATAAATTTATCTGATTTACTTTTCTTACAGGTGTGTTGTAAGTATCAACATCTTAATGCTCCTATTTTAATTCTAGCCTGAACTTGGTGCTTCTTTTCAGCTGAACACTGTTTTATTTCACTCTTAAGGTGGAATGCAAGATTACAACTATGTCTGGGGACAGTGCTTTGAAATCACATTGGAGCTGTCATGCTGTAAATATCCTCCAGCAGACCAGCTGGAAAAGTTCTGGAGAGACAACAAAGCTGCTCTGATTGAATATATAAAACAAGTACATCTAGGTGAGTGTGCACAGGGGGAAGGGAGCTAAAGCTGAGGCCAGGCCAGTGGGCAAACTTTGGGCCAATCGCTTCTGAACAGCAAGTGCTACATGGCCAGGGATGGGTAAGGGAGGAGAACATACAGGTATATTAGGTGTAGGGCACTACTACTGTAGTGCAGGGGGGCTTAGAATGTGCTGGGGCAGGAGCAAGGGATGGGCCCTGGGGCTGTCCTTCCATACACCCCTCCAGGGAGCCCAGTTTCCTGAGCAGCCTAGACACAGCCATTTCTTTCAGAGGACTCTAAATGTGTGTGTGCTCACGATGTTTCATGGGTCTTTGCTGCTTGGATTTTGTATTTTTGTAAGGCTTTTCTAGGTGTGATTTTGGCTTCACAGTTGGAAGAGAGCTGCTGCTCAGTGAAACAGTGGTGCTTTGCAATGAGTTGAAGGATTTGCACAAGTCTGTTGCTTATCTTCCATTCTGTTGCCTGGAATGTCTGACTGCTGGTTTATCTTTGCTTAATGCCAGTGCTGCCTTGAAGGAGGTGTGTGAGAATTCAAGGAAACTACTTCACAGGCAGACATTGTTGGTGTTCTGCCATTGGGAAGTACCAGATAAAAGGCTGATATTTTTTTAATTTGGGGGGAAAGAAAAGGGGGAGAGGTAGCAAAAAATCCTTCCAGACCAGTACTGAAGATTGAAGCCCTTCAGTAAAACACACATGCAAGAAGTATACATGATGCTTTCAGCAGCTGAGATTTAGAATCGGTGATTACATTGCTGCTTTTTAACTTAACGTGAGTGTAAGCTATGAACAATGCTACTGGATTTTCTATTCTCATTCCCTTCAGTGAGAAAGGAGTGACGTATTATTGGATGTGCTCGAGATCAGTGAGGTAGCTTTTGAGTGCATCCAGCAACAGAATAGTCTGATCTTCCTGGAGAAGGAGGCTCACTACAGTTAGAGGCTGTGATCTTTCTCTCTCTTTTTCATAGGCATCAAGGGTCAAGTTACTGATAAGAATGGGAATCCTATTCCCAACGCCATTGTGGAAGCTCAGGGAAGGCCTCATGTCTGCCCCTACAGAACAAATGAACAAGGGGAGTACTTTCTTCTCCTTCTGCCTGGGACTTATGTGATCAATGTAAGTGCAGCCCTATTGAATTATGGTTTCTAATGGTGATGTGTTCCTGAGCACAGCAAAACTGCATCCATGCAGATGAATGAGCTGAACTTGCTCAAGACACATGTACAGAAGCTGTAAAGACTTTTTAGCAGATTTGAAAGAAAGTATCTTAAAATATGAGTTAGCAGAAGGGGATTTTTTGATACAGTAGGATCTTGAGTCCCCGGAATGTCTGGAGATAAGCACTTGTCTGATCTGGATGGTGGAGCAGGCTGGGATGAGTGTCTGGACCACAGTGACACCAGCTCGAGGTGTCTGAAACAGACCCCAGAGCTCCTGAAGGGTGAGGAGGGGGAGGCTGGGACCCACACAGCCCTGGGCTGACACCACCCTCCATGGCAGTTATTTTGCAGGGTTGAAATGGCTCTTCTGCAGCAGTTTTCAGATGCTGGTGTTCAGAAAACATCAAAGCAAAATGGACTCTGCCTGCCAAGGGCTTATGCTTAAGTGACATTGCCTCTCTTGCACAGCATTATAAATACGCATTCTGTTTCTATTCAGTTTTGGGGAGTTTGGTCTTTTTGCTGTAAATACTCTTTCCTCATTCTGTGTTCTCTGGCTTATGTTTAGAACACTGTTCTCTATGTGTTGAAAATGTAAACAAACACATCTCACAATGGTTTGTTTCCCAGCTGACCTCAACATTTCACACCAGTAAGAAAGCTTTCATGTTTGCTCCTAGGCTACTGTACCGGGATTTAAATCCATCCTGAAGACAGTGGAAATACGTGACAACACTGGTAACTTCAGTGCTCTGAAACACGACTTCATTTTCCCAGAAGTCTCTATCAGGTCAAATGCTGCTTCTTGTCCCAAAACTCCCCTCTACCAGGACCTCCAATGGGCTTCAGCTGCGGTAAAACCAACTCTTCATGTCATCTTGGTTTTAATGACTGTTCTGCTTGTAATCTTCCAATAGTTGGGAATGACATGAGGTGGCAAGGCAACATCTTCCCACACAAATGTGGCTGGAATTCAGACATGGAGTTGTATATGCAAAAGAATGTATGTTTTTATGAACCAAACTCTGAGATTTACAGGCATGTTTTTTGCATTTTGTAAAATACTGGCTTGACAATCAAATGTTTTAATTACAATAGACTATCATATTTTCTACACATTTTACTCTAAAGACACCCTGTACAGCCTACGGAGATAACTGTAGAATTGTGATGCACAAAGACAGCCTGAAGAATTTGCCCAAGTTTAAAAGAAGTCACAGATTGTCTGCAAATGTTTCACACACGCTCAGGTTCCTCTCTGAGCTGGCAGCTGGTGTGTCACACAACCGAACTGAACGCCAGAAGCCCAACCCTCATTTCTCATAATAAAGCCACTGCTGTCAATGAAAAATGGCATTTTTCCGTATGCTCTTTCTTACCTGGACAGAAAGAAGGTGAAGCCCAGTAACACAGACATGGTCTAAAACAAGAACATGGAAATGAAGTGTAAGTATATGTTGAGGGGCCATGCTGCTGGAAGCTTGATGGTAAAGCTGGGCTACCATGCAAGAGAGAACAACGCGGTCTCTGAAAATGGTGTTCCCCCATGCCACAGGTATTGAAAACAATGTGGGAACAGCCAGTGACAGCTTTATACCATTGCTGGTCTCCATTTTTTACTGAATTTGGTATGGAATGGAGCCACATACCGGTCAGAATTTTTTATCTGAGTAGTTTCAGCAATGGCTTTAGGTGGTTTGAGTGTTCCACAGCCCTGTTACTATGCTGTCTGTACCACCAGCTCTGTCGGCCATGCTGGGAGCTGGCAGTGCACTGAGCAGAGCACAAACCCAACCCCTGCGCAGAGCCTGGCTCCAGTGACAGCTGATGCCCTTTAGTGCCCTGCCTTGGCTGGGCTGCATGCATGATTACTGGGTTCCTTTCACCTGGGCAGCTGCAAGTCATCTTCAGGACCCTTTGAAGCTGTCCAACAAATGTATGTATCAAGAAAAGCCAGTACCATCTCCTCCTGTGTTTACTTTAAAACTCTATCTGCCAGTAATTTTGTTAAGCAATTTCAAAAGTGACCAGGAGAGCTTACCTTTGGGAACATCAGTCTTCTCCTGTACATGGCAAATAAAAAACCCACGGGAATTCAGTTAATCACTTAATGCCTTTTCAAATATACTACCTTTACTGAGGTGGTTGCAACTGCCTGTCACACTAAGCCTTTCTCGCTCAGGTACTTGAGCATTAACCACTGAGCTGTGCAGGACGGGTGCAGCACAGGAAGCTGTAAATGCACCTCAGAAACCAAAACAGCACTGCTGGGCTGGAAGCAGATACTGGGTTTTGAGTGTTTTCATCATATCCATTTGAATTCTCTACCCTTTCTCCCCTTCTTAACTGCTACAGACTGTTTACCAGTCAGTGGAATCAGTAATTCTCCACTAATCCCATCACTGATACTTGGTTCTGGGTCTGTCACAACAGGAAGAAAGAGCACTTGAGCTTAAAATCCTCCACATTAAATAAATCTGTAAGAAGCCAGTGGCCAGCAGCTGAATGAGGGCAGAAAGAGCCGGTGCACTGGCTCATGGAATTAATCTGTGTGAAACCAAGTACCAGAACTTCAACAATCAAGTCATTGACACGAGAGAAGCACCAAGAATATAAACAAATCTTTATTTAAAGCTTTCAAATGGAACATAGTATTTAGTTTCCTTAGAAAGGGAAAAAGTGAGAACCAAAAGGCAAAACACAATTACACATGAAAATTCTTCTCCTAAATGGATCCATACTCTGTGCAATCTGAGTGGAGTTACTGAATGTGGTAGTAAGGTGCACTCGGTAACTAGAAATTACGTGCTGTGGCAAGCTCTTTTACATTCATCTAGGAGGAGTGGCAGAATTGTGCAGTTAGTTAAATTCACTACAAACCAGTCCATTTAACAGTCATTCCAGCTGCATGCAGTCAGACAACAAAGCAACACTCTGCTTTTGGAAAAGCTATTTGGTGTTTTAGGGGTTACGTTGTTGATGGCAAAACCAAGAATCTTCCTTTTAACTCAGGCTGTGAAGTTAAGCAGCGTCTACTCAGGGAGACAATGTTTTTTAACAAATCTTATGTGTGGAATATATATATATATATATCTCTATCTCTCACACACACTAGAGAGGCAATCACCTGGAGCTTGCCATGCATCTGTACTAATAAAAAAACAGATATTAGTTAAAAATTGTTGCTTTTCATGTTCACTGTGATCCATCATTAAAGATACCTTAAGCCCAGGTTTTGGGGTGGGCGGTTTGTTTATTGCCTTACATTGCTTGTGCAACCTTTAAATGACAAGTAACTGAAGGAAGGACTTTGCCTTGGGTACGGATGAGCTGGAGCTCTTCAGTCATCCCCCAGTGCAGAGACGCACCGGCACCAGGAGAGGTGATGCTCCAGGGAAGCGCTGGCCCACGGGAGCTGGATGTACAATGCAAGGTGTGAGCCCTGAGAGTAAACACCCTACATAATGCGCTTTACTAAGGACACCCAAAGCCTGCATCCACATGCTGGCACTGCAGATGACCATGACAGCAGCCTACAGAGCTCAGGACAGGTACGACGCTGCCTTTTCTCAAAGTCACATACATGTGTCCAGTGCTCTTTCCCACAGGGAAGTACCACAACAGCAAATATCCCTTTTTAGGCCAAGTGTTGCACAACAAAATGTTAACATGCTGAATAAATTTAAAATTACAAACTCTACTGCTAAAGTTATGCCCTAAAGCAGCAGCAGCTTTAGATTAAGGCGGGCAAGAAAAATTCTTCACCCCTACATTAATCCTATTTCTTCATTTCAGTTTCATTATGCTTTGATAATTTTCTAATCTCTTTTGTGAGAACACAATTTTCTGAAACCATTATTCTTGTTGATGCCTTCTGCAAGAATGAAGAATTGTTTTTCCCTCAGATTACTCTTTGAGGGGAAAAAAAATCTGCCTCAAGTCTTGCACATGGCCTCATACCCACAGACAAACACTTGGAAGACAGCAACATTTCAACAGGTTAACAGTAAACTGAATCCGGCATTAAAAGCTACCACACTGAGAATAAACCTAACGCCCTGCAGCAATGCCCTTTCTGCAGCACTTTTACCCCTTACAAATCAACCTGCCACAGGAAGCAGCCCCCTGCATGGCACGGCACGGCACAGCATGGCATACGCTTCTTCCAGCATGCTTAGCAGCAACACTAAAACCACATGCAAGGGGGGTGCTGCTGCTACCCAGATTTTTTGCTGCTACAATTCTTTGCAGCCTCAGTGTCCCATGTAATTGGCCATCCAGCCACTTCTGCTTCAGCTGTGCAAGGTTTTTAAGGGCCAAAAGCAGCAGGTGTCATAACTAATACATCTTAAGACTCAGTATTAAGGGTTCTCATGTATTTTATGTTCAACATCGCTTCCAGCCTTTTGAGAAAAGCCATACACTGAAATGAAGCCATTTCACCATCTGCCTCATGTACTTTACCTCATGCTTCACCTCAGGAGTAAAATTTCAATACTAATAAATAGGTACCTAATGAAAAAGTCGTATTTAATCAAAAGGTGGGTTTATTACACTTTATAAAAAATAAATGTGAGTTCTCATAGCATTTGTACATAACTACCATTTAAGTGCATGAAGGAACTGACCAAGAGTTACTGAAAGCTGCTCTGTTTGTCAGCCTTTGGCCATCCCTTCAGCTTTCTTGGTCACAAGTCTGAGGGCAAAAGCAATTACCACTTGCTGCAAATTAACCTTGATGCTTCACATCACCTCTGCTGGTACCAGTCAGCTTCTTGGCTGCACTCTGATACGCAAACGCATTCCAGAGGAAAACAAATACCATCAAACTGTTTCCACCACGTTAATGCTACACCAGCCTCCATCTCTAGTCAATAAACATTGCTCAAGTTCAACACACAAGTCATTCGAAAGGAAAGAAAAAAGAAAAGCAATAAATCTTCCTATGCCCCTCTTTATCTGAATATAATCTCTTTATATTTCTCCTTATCTTGTTGCTAGAGTATCTTAAATAATTTTCCTGTGACTGTGATTTACTAAGTATGTGTATTTACCTATCTACACACGTACCAGTACACTGATTCAATAAATTAAAGCTCAAAACACTGTGAGCACAATATTTACAAACAGCAATAAATTAAGGATTTAAATGTGTGTGACATTAAATAAGGATCTCAAAGACCCACCAAGTAACAACTGCCAACTTCCATAGGAAAACTTTGCCAAATCCTGCGCTGCTACCCGAGGCCAGAAGCATGTATGCACGCTGGAGCAGCACAAGGAGCACAGAGCTACCTGATGCTCGCTCAGTGCGTTCTGAGCACAGGGCCATGGACTTCAGCCTTTCAGATCGATGACTTGACTTGGGGCCACAGCACTTGGATGGCAGCACCACAAACCCCAGGCACTGGAATAGAGACCTGTATGTGTCACTCCAGATCTGCAAGGCAAGCTGGGGGAGAACACATAACAAAACAATCAAACCCCAAAGTATTACTAGAAGTTACTAAGAATAGTATTAAGCCAGAAAATGACTTTCAAAACAAAGACCTGCTCTGATTCAGTGCTTTGTCCATAGATGCAGAAAACAAAACTGCCTACTGCCTCAGCATTATATGAAGTGGAGCGTATTTCCAGGGCTATTTTGGCACAATTTTAAACTATGAAAGGGAGAAATTAATCATGCTGTACGCTCTCAGTTTATCCTTTGCCAAAACAGAAACTGTTACCAAGAGATGAAATTGTTCCTGAAGAAAATTCCCAAAGTTGAGTAAACCGCAAGGACCATAACTTTGACCACACGTGCCCTTTTGAGAGTTGTTTTTTTTAAACAGCTCACTTAAGGGAATTCACTGGAGGAGAATGCCAGAGTGGGATGGTACCATTCACAGAATCACACAGAAGTTTGAGTTGGAAGGGATCTTGAAGATCATCTCATTCCAACTCCCCTGCTATGGGCAGGGGCACCTTCCAGGGGCGCCATCAACACTAGACCAGGTTGCTCAAAGCCCCGTCCAACCTGGTCTTGAACACTGCCAGGGACGGGGCAGCCACAGCTTCTCTGGGCAGTCTGTGCCAATGCCTCACAGGGATGAAAGTCTTCCCAGCATCTAAATCTACCCTCTTCCAGTTTAAAGCCATGCATTCCCCTGTCCTATCCCTACATGCCCTTGCAAAAAAACCCTCTCCAGAATCAAGAGGACTGAAGCAGATGAACAGCTAAAGATGAATCAAGCTACATCAGAAAACTCTTTAATTTCCATCATCAATCTTTTTCTAACCAGTACTAAATCATTGCTTTCCTCCTTTCTTCCATTTTCTCTTCATCCTTCGTTAAGAAATTCATGCCAGCAAGAATCAGGGAAAAGCAGCTGCTCCCTAAAAGCAGCACAGTGGCTAAGTAAAAGTACCACCCTGACAAAAGGCAGAAGACAGGAGACAATGTAACAGTCAAAGCTGCTGAAGAAAAATGGGAAGCAGTGTGAATTAAGGCAGGCAGCCACCTATTAGAAGCATCCCTACCTGAAAAATACAAGTATCTGCCCAAATGACTGCACTGTCATCTTAGGCTGATTATCGAATCCCAGGAAAGGTTTTTTCCTGATCAAAGAACTTCACAACCGATCTGGCAATTCAGCCTCTGCCTACGAAGGTATTTCTTTCAAGGCCAGTAACAGTCCCAGGTTTACTGAGCAAGTGTTTCTGTGTGGCTTTATGGCCTTTTCCTAGCACTCCCCTGTCTTGTGGGCATTTGCAGCCCTGGTTTATAGACACTTCCCACTAGAGAGACTATTTCAGCTTTGACATGAAGCTAACTCTAGCAGCAGAAGTAAGCCTTTGCACTGGCACACAGACACCCATGGATCTGAACTGGTGAAGGAAGCCATTCAGCCTCACCCTGCAGGTCAGTACCACATTGCAAGTCCTGCAGTTAAGGCTACACCCCCATTCCTGGCATCCCCTGACTACTTATTTCCCCTTCTCTATTAGGCAGATGATCAGCAACTACCTGTAGAATTAAAAGGTGCCAAACCCATACAATTTCTCTTGCAATCTGGTTTTCCCAAGGAAAAAGTACAACTCACTGGTACAGAAAGTCTCTATCTGAAGAACGGCTCAGATGAGTAACTCTTATATAAATATACTCATGCTATCTACTCTGAAGGTACAGAACTGAGCTGGTCAGATTCCTTAATAAAGGAACTGAGATGTCTCACAATGTTTTTGACAACGTACAGCAAGGAGACTAGAACTAAAAGCAGTTCAGGACAGCTCCAATAAGAGTAATTTTGAGTTGGTCAAACACTTTGCAACACACTCCCAAAATCCTCACAAGAGATAAAACCTGTGCAAACTGGCGAGACTACTGAATTTAAACTGCCTATGAACAAGAAGCACACAGCTTGTTTCTGCAGAGAGACTTTTTTTCCCTTACTATTTTTATGCACACAAATGCAGTGATCATGCTGCAATGCTCTACTGCTGAAGTCAGAAACAGTGCAGAAAATGAATACAACTGTCCCCTAATATTGCCTGACTTGACATGCCATAGCATCTCCTTCGTTTACCTTCCCTGTCCAAGTCTTTTTCTCATGCTGCTAAAATAAGAACCAGGGTAGTGCAGATCTCCAAACCTCCACAGTATTTCAAAAGCCACTTTCTCAGGACATTTAAGAGGTAACTGTAAGACTGAACGTGGATCAATGACTCCTCAGAGTACACACAGCACTGACATTTACAACAGATACGACTCATGCCTATTCCCAAAACCTTTTATCTTTTTCTATCCCATCTTCCTAGTAAGACCTCCCTTGTAACTTGACTATTTGGAGGAATATGAGTTTTGGGAATGAGGGAGACAAAATTCTATTTATTTTATTGACCTATTTAAAGGGTTGTGACTGAGCCTGGCATCTTCACCAGGCACAGATAATCTGGAGACCTCTATCTTAAGAGGAGAAACTCACACAAACAAACACTTCAACATGCCTCTCCTCTTATAATCATTGAATTGGGTGTTTAACATCTAACCCAGTAGAACAAATGTCACTAACTAGTATGGAACACAAAACACTTGGAGAAGCAGGTATTTCACAGGAATTGGTTACTTCTTCTGAGGCATTTAACATTTTAAACTTAGGAATATTAGGTTAACCTCTTACCAACTTTAGTGCATTCATTTCAGCAATCACTTTTTATAGCAAATTTAAAGACAACCTTTAATATTAGTTTTCAATATGCATACAAAAATAGTTTCTTACTCTCTTAACCAGTTTATGAAGTTCTTTTGTCGCCTTCCAGTCAATATCCCTCTAACTGAAATAAGTCAGCACAATCATCTGAATAGGCTGCCTGCACACTGGACAGGGCTTGTTCCTCTTCTTCAGTTTCCTGGCACAGGTGAAACACGACATGAGGTGTCCTGTTTTGCCATGCACTATGCAGCCGTTTTTGGGTCTGCTCTGACATATGACGCAGGGCTCTATGCTGGTAACGGGCAGGCTGGATTCCATGCTCTCCTCTTTGTCTTGCCTTTCTGTCTTCTCAGGTTCCTCCTGGCTGCTACAGAACATGCTGCTTGATGTTGATGGTTGGGAGTAATCTTCACTTTCCTGGGACTCAGAAATTTGCACTGCTTTGTCCTCACTCTCCTCCACAGCTGGCTCTTTATCTTCAGTCATTTTCACTTTCTTGCAGTCAGGAACATCAAAACCTTCTTCAGACTCTAGAGGGGAGGAACTTTCTAATTTGCTCTTTTCCAGTTTATCACTCTTTTCTTCTGGAAGCCAGTCCTCACGAAGAGCCCAGCATCTGTGGCAATGGCGTGGAAGTGGAGGATTCATTTCGCTGCATTCAGGGCACTTCCAGTAATCCTTTAGTGAATTAAAGGTTGAAACAGCTTAAGCTATTTGGAATACTTACAACTGAACTGTGCAGAGGTTATAAACAATTTATTACTGCCAAAATAATAGCTCAAGATATCCAGTGACTTGTTTATACTTTAAAAATTCTACTTAGTGTTGGGCCTCATTTTACCTTTCTAGAGTAAAATAATCTTGATTTTAAAACAACTCTCAGACTTTATGCAGCAGACTGCTGAAATAAGAAGAGGTAGAGCAATAATGACTTACAATTCCTTATGCAAAAAATGAAGAAACCAGTTCACGGAAGTCTTGAGAACCTCATGAAAAACTTATTTCTGACTAAATGGTTACCATTTCCGTTATTTTCAACAATGGGCTTTTTAAGTGGAAACTACAAGATTGAAGAGCTATTTACCCAGAGACGCTAAACTGGTGACGTGCAAAACGGCCAGGCGAGGGCACTGTGATACAGCAGTAGTAGAGACTACAGCCATTTAAAAAGGGAAAAAAAAACCCATCACTCAGAGGTTACTCCATAGCTACACAGAAAATAAGCCACAGTCTCTTTAAAAACACACTTCATTTTTTAAGGAGAAAGACCCTTCTTAAAAACAATGCACACCATAGGGGGAACAAAACCAAAACCAAATCAAACCAGAAGGTATTCAGAAGAGTCAAAAGACTCTTTGTTTTAGTTCTGAATAACATCAGTGACATCAAAAGCTTAAAAAAACCCAATCCTAATTCCTAAGAATAACAGAGAGCTGTATTTTTCCATCCAGAGGCAGTGATGGTTTTAGATGGTGGCTTGCTCCATGTTGCACACACACAAAGGAAAGCCCCTCCATCCCACAGACCATCAAGGTGCTGGAATGCTTCAGACAGCTTTGGATAACAGCTTTATTCGAGCTTTGACTGTAAATAAGCAAATATAGACATACACTGCATTTTAAGCCTAGTGTGTGCTTTCTTCACATACATCTACATATTCTGCCTCAAAGCTGGGAACTGCTTCCCACATTTCAAGAAGGGTCTCACAGGATTTAGAAAAAGCCTCAAAACTTTTTTAATTTTACAGTACTGTTCTGCAAACAGATTTCCCTTCATATCTGTATGTTACAGAGTCCTTCATTTAGGTTGGACAATAAAACTACATCTTATGATTTCTAGGAAGAGGTTTTTAAATACATGTCTAAGCTTGGTTTTGGTTTCTTTTTCCCCATTTTGTGCAAAAAGTCGTATTTAGGCTTTATCTAATTTCCTCCCATCAAGACAGCGAAACCGTAAGTTAGTGTGATTCTTTTTTTAACAGATTAGGAAGCTGACTAAGAAAAAAACAAAACAACCATATATCAAGGATCCTTAACAATCTCATATTCGGTAATTAACATACTGTCTTGGAATCTTCAAGCATGGAAGAAAAAGTTAAATTAATTCTAAAACCAGTAACTGGTAGCAACAGAATTCATTTATACTCCCTGATTTACTCTGTCAGTTCACCAACTTATGATGCTTTGCCAGTCAAGGTTTTACTCACAGCTAGAGAAATCTCTGGATCTTCATCAAATGAATCAGCATCGCTATCTTCATCCTGGTACACAGTCAGCTGATATACCTGGTTTAAGTAACAACAAAAAAAGTACTGATGTAACCGGTTTGGGGAATTCAGTTTAAAATCTGACAGATTTTTAGTGTGACAGATTTTCTGATAGACTTTTAATCAACTAGTAAGTAGCACACATATGTTAATTTGTATTAGTAGGTAACTCCACACAATCTGGTTTGGGGGAAGAAAATTCTCTTCCCACTTGTAACACAGTTTGAAGAAAAACACAGACTAGACAGACAGTACCGCCTTCTAGAGCAGAGAGGATCCTTCCTCTCTGCTCAACACTGGCAAGGACACACCTGGAGTACTGTGGCCAGCTCTGGGCTCCCCCACACATCAGATGCAGAGCTACTGGAGAGATTCCAGTCAAGAGCCATATATTAAGGTATCAAAGGAGCTCTCACACAAGGAAAGGCTCAGAGAGCTGTGACTGCTCAGCCTGAAGAAACCCCAGTGCAGCTTCACAGCATCATAACCTGGTGCACATCAGCACAGTCAGTCCCATTCAGTCTCTCAAGCATGAGAGTCATGTACATCCCAGGCAAATTCTGCCTTTGGTATTTATCCAATCTTGCCATGAGCTGATTCACTTCTTTGATGTAACAGAAAACTAACCCAGAACAAAAAAAATAATTTCCCACTTCAAGAACGAAGAATGATTCAGAAATACCCCTTTGCAAAGACTTACCAGGAAATTTCTGATTTGGTATCAAAAGTTTTATCAAAACTCGACACATACTTCTGCAATTAAGAATGTAGAAACGGACTCAAGTACACACACTGCCATCAACTCCACCAGCCAGTGAATGAACTTAAACTAACACATTTCTCCAAGCTGTCAAGAGTCTACTTCAGAGCCCAGGGAAAGTCTCAGCACTGTCCCAGTTACTGCCTGGTGGGTGTAACCAACTGCACAGGCATGTAGTTTAATTTAATAATCTACAGGGTGCAGCTTAAGACATAGCACACACAGTCCTGAAATACACCTGAAGAGTTACTGCTTCTTGCTGGGATCTCAACAAGAAGTATTCTTGTACTTTTCCCCCTCTCTCCAACCCCTGCCAGTCAAAAAACCCAAAACCAAAACAAAAACCCAAACAAAACAAATTTGTACCTCATCATCTTCATCTGTGAGCTCCAGCCCTTCTTCATTATGGCTATAATCTTCTGAATAAATAGACTCAACTTCAAACTCTACACTGAACTGGTCTGAAACAGAACTGTGGTCAAACCAGTCAGAGTTTTCACTTAAGGAACTGACATCAAGATCCTGAAAAAAGAGAGAGCACACATTCAGCCTTACACTGCATGTCCATAACCAGTACTGTTAACATAGCTCCTATGATAAAACTGAACTACTCAGTTTAAATAGCTGTGGAAGAAAGGAGACCACTGCTGTTAGCCAGAACATCTTTTATGAGCCAAACAATTTGTACATAGGTAAAGATAAAGTTAGATCTGAGAGCTTTTTGTCAGCTCTGTAATGAGAAGCTGTAGTCATCCTAGAGCCAGCTTAAAGGCTGCAGCTACTGTTTCACAAAGGCTCTCCTAAAAAGTGAAAGAATAGACGCAAGAAGATGCTGGCTTTTGGCTGGGTGTCATTAAATTCTCTATTCTTGTCAACTTTGAGACAGCAGCTGAACAACTGTAACAGAGCAAGAGTGAAGACACAGTATTAGCTCTATGAATTCAGAATACAGTGTATGACCAGGAATCCTGTTAGTTCAGCTCTTCATGACTTAATCTAACAGCACATTATTTACCTCAGTGTTTGTCTGCTGAAAACGACAATAAAAACCAGTAAGGCTTGGAAAATGAACAGAGCTCATGAAGGCAGTCCAACACTGTACTGGAACTAGCAACTATTCTGAATCACAGAATGTCTGTGACTACTTTTATTCTCTCAGCATTGTAAGCAATATTTATTTTACAACACAAAATCTATCTGGCATGTTTTCACTATTCTGCCAAGCAGGAAGAATCTGTTTTTTTAAACTAAAAAGAATACTCAAAGTTATCATTCAACTTTGTCAGTAGACCTATGTAAGACTCCACTCTACCCACACACCAACTTTTCTTTCAGCCCCTTTTCTCTCCCCAGACATTGCTGAAGGCACTACTGCTTTTAATTAAAACCACGATGTTTGAAGATGCATTATCTGCACTTACAGTATCTGTATTATTTGTACCACAAAGAAGATACTTTGACTTACAGGGATGAAGAGTGAATCTGTGGAATTGCTGCTATTGCTTCTTTCACGGCACAGACCACTGACTACACACCATGAGAGACTTTCATCAAACGTCAACGAAATGCTGTCCGACTTGTGTCGTTTTCTTCTGCTGTTGTGTAGATCATCTGAAGAATCTTCTTCTGGGCATATCCAAGAATTTTTATTAGTCAAAAAGCATATATGCTATGTGCAGTTTTTATTATTTAAAATATTTTAACTTAAAATACAAATTTACGTAGATAGGAATTTAAGAAAAATAAAGTCATTCAGTATAATTTTACGGGGTGGAAAAAAGTAAACGCACCAAAAATTTAATAACAGTAAAAAATGTGAAAAAAGCAACATTCCTGAAACCAGTTTTTCAGGGACTGGCTTTTCCCACTTGTCCCATCAGCACAGCTTGTAAATGGCACTTTCCAGATGCAGGAAATAACAATTACAAGTTTGGAAGCATTTCTACTCCATTTCACACATAACACATTAAACCCATCCTAATTTTAATACAGTTAGGATCTTAATTGTCCCAGCTCCCTTTACAGTCAGTAGACACAAAGGCACTTTCAGAGGGCTTCTGAGTCCATCCCAGAATTTGCAGGGAGACAGAGCGACTAGCTCCCAGGTCACAAGCATACAAAGGGCCTCAGGCTGTGCAAGGTAAATTCAGGTTTAAGTTTCAGACACCTTAACAAATATACCAGTTAACAGTTGCACTGTAATTTTATCTGCTCAACTGGAGTTTTGTAACAAACCATTATGACTTTCACCACGCACTAGCAAAGAAATCTTCCAAGTCATACTATGGTAAACAGAACTCTGAGAGCACTGCTTTAAGCTGTGCTTATTGAAGATGCTTGGTTTGAAGGCCAAAAGACAATGCTTTTTAAATACATCATGTTTTGAAATGATGACCTATAGCATCAGGAGTAGGGGGACAGAACCTCAGGGGTGGGTAAGTCAAACTTCAGCTCCACTGACTTTCAGAGTGTCTGTAAGAAACAATTTTACTAAAAAAGGCACTGCAAAGTCAGTATGTAAGCGCAGCAGAGTGAACCCCCCTACCAAAGAGGCCTCAGAACCTGGCTCAAGAGACTTGGGTAAGAGCCTGCTGCCTCCTCCAGGGGCCTTCTGCACCCACCCCTTATTGGCCAGCTACTCCCTTCCTTTGCAAAACACACTCTGACAATCCATGAGTCTTCAAGTGTTGAATCTTTCATTGTAAAAGAAAAGAGAACAAAACACTTGTACATACTTTGAGACTTCTCTTACTTTCCCTTGGTGCTTCTTGGCTCAGCCCCTCTCTTTTCTTTTTCCGCCCTGAGAGCCCCACCAAATTTGGTGCCCCCAGGCCCAAGGGTTGCTCCTGTCCATCGTTGTCCTCATTTAGTTGTCATGGCTCCATGCTGTACTGATACTGTATCACCACAAGGTTTCTATACACTATGTAAGCGGCTCCAAAGGAGCCGCTACCATCCCAATTTAACAAGAATAGTGGTTTAAAAGGAAGATTTCCTATAAATTAGAAAAAAAGTGTATATAAAAACACTATATTAAAAGAACTTTTAAGGTTGCAACAAACCAATAAATGGATGCAAAGACAAGAGTTAATAATCAAACCTACAATAAGTAAGCACAACACAGGACCTTATGTGCTCTGGGTGATGCTTAAATATTACAGGTTGTGATGCTTAACTGAAGCTTTCCATCCCTTCATCAGTTTTTGTTACAACATTAAAATGTTCTTTTAATGTAGTGCAAACCGCTCAGCAATGCAGCACAGTGTTTGGACTGTAACAGTGGCCTACAATGAACACAAAAAATACTACACAACAGCTGAGGAACTGAAAAATGCTCCTGAGGAACTGTAAAAGGGGAGACTCTATGCAGCAACAGGTTGTCACTGCCTGGGTAATTACAACCACCAAACTATGAGGTAGCAGAAGTGATGGAACAAACTAACATAAGCAATTCCACAGAACAGTGTTTAAGTAGAACTGTAGAGAGCACTTCTATTGAGAAACTTGAAGTTATTCAAGTTTATGCTGACCAGCTTTTGTATTTGCTAATTATGGGAAGAAACAGTCCACATTTTTAAACTGTATTTGCCAGTGATTCTTGAATAACCACAGCAAACAGAAAGAGGAGAAAAATACGATGCTTAAGTCACCAGATGGTTTAGAAAGCGCTTCATGAATAGTCAGGTACCTACACATATCCAAAATCGTCCCACATTACTACCAGACCTTTGACGTCTGCCACCAACTGAAATCCAATGAAAACTGGTTTTAGAGAGCAAATGAAATGTAAAGTTTCGTGGCTGTCTACAGAGGGAACTGAATGAATTCAATGACATCAGTCTGTCATAAAGAAGTGTTCTCTTCACAAAGAGAACACAACTGATTAAGTCCTGCTGATGTGGACAAGTTCAACAGATCTGTGGAACAATTTATTCCATCATCTTACTAACAGTTCTAGAGATCCAAAGTGTAATGTGACACTGGAGCAATGCAAGGAATCCTGTATTTTCTTCTAGATGGAACATTTTGGTTTAGATAAACAGAGAAACATGAATGATATTTGCCAGTATCTTTCAAAGTCAGGAAGGCAACAGAATGTACTTCTTTTCCTACATGGCCATGCTACTGAAAGCTCTGCACCATGGAACTGCACGCACCAGATTCACTGTGTGTCCTCCTCCGAGAAGATGTAGTTGGTCGGGAAGTCATGTTTGATGAAGTCTGCTTCTCTTCCAACTCTTGCACAGATTCCTGGTTAACAGAAATACTGAGTAAGCCTGAGCATGAATAGGAGGTAAAAGGCTGGAATCAACTAACTGCATCTAAACCATTGATACCATCATGCAAAACTAAACGGATTTTACACTCGGAATGTTTACTAATTAAAAAAAAAAAAAATCACCTTAATATTTTCTTCTAGCTGAAGCCTTGCATCATCCTCAGATGCATCAGCAAGTGCAGAGTCTGAAATCAAATCAAACCAAAAACCATATTACAACACAGCAGGAAAGTCAATTTCAGGCTCAAAACCATTAGAATAAAAGCCAGGGAAAAACAGACGTTAACTGCACACAGCATTTACAAAGCAGAACTTAAAATCCATTTGCCATTTTGCAACAATGGAAAAAACAACCCTATTCTTTTGCTTTTCAGCTGTGTGCAGCACTTGGCCCGTAACGTAACTGAAGTAGGAAAGTGTGAAGGAAAAAGAAATCTCAGCCATAAAGTAGCTCAGTTTTATTAGAAATGCCTTCAAACAAAGGCTGTGCATTAGCTGGAATTCTGCAGATACCAAAGAATATTAGGCAGGGAATATTTTACACTTCTTTGGAGAAGTATACTTTACTAGCTATAGTCTTATGGGAACACTGAATTAAAAAGACACTAAATAAAAGAAAAATTAACTCGTGTTAATTATATATGCTTACTACCAGACAGACCCTGAATGATCTTTCAGGACAAGAATTTGAGAAGTAATTTCAGTTTGCAAGCATAACAGCAGAGATAATGAAGAAAACATGTCTCCCATCTTCAGCAGCTGAACTGCTTTTAGGCAGTATCAGAAAGAAAGGATGCCTTAACATGGATTTAGAAGCCAATTTACAGAATGGTTTCCATTGTTTAACTTAAGAGTTCACTCCCTGTGTTAGTCAAAAATTACAGCTATATTGAACTTTTTTGCACTGCAGGAAAGATGACTGCATGTAACAATTCTCCACTTATAGAGTGGCTATCCACAAAGTCATCACAAAACTACTCTTTAAAGCATACAGATCTTTTAAAACAGGACTCTGTAGCTGAGGGTGACCAGCTCTAAATGTACTCCAGATGCAGTTTTGAAAATTAAACCAGAACACTCTAACAGAAAGAATAAGAAGCATCTGCCCTGACTTCCTTACTGGCACAAGTTCAAGATTATAATTTTTCATATTAAAACCTTTTATGTTGTTGAGGGCTTTATCTGTAAGAAAAACAGCAAACAACTAAGTTTTCAATTGTGCCCTCTGTGTTCAGCTCTGAATGTGTTTGTTCTGGTTCCAGTCCAACAAAGTTACCCAAACACTGTTCAGATTTTTGTTTTTCTTCTCCAGAAGAAAGAGTGTTTGCTTTGGTTCACCATTTGTGACTGATCTGGGAAGTAGTGTGTAAAGCCAAATAGCAAATTATGGAGAAATTCTCCCAGACTAGCTTACCTTGTTGACTGACTGCTATCAGATTTCTGGAAATCATTGAATATAGTCTCCTTAGATGGGGATAAAAAAAGACACTGCAAGTTAGCTACACGTAATTATAAAAGAAAGCTTACCATCTTTGAAGATGCAAAGAGTTTAGAAAGGCCATATGCATTATGTTCTCCAGACATTCAGAAAAGAATCCTGTTTTACCTGTGCTCTTTTACTGAAAAGCTTGTTACTCCAAATAAATCCCCCAGGAGATCATTTGCACAGTGTACAATATGTTGCTGTTTTTCATCATATAACTGTTTAGACATAATATATTGTCCAAGATAGAATATTACCTGTAAAATAAACAACATACACAGACATTAAATACCCAGGTTCTGTTGCTTTAAGAGAAAACACATTAAATTCATTGACATTTGCTTTTCTCACTTTGATTCCGTAAAACTCCCTGAGCTTCGATTTTCATCTGTCTTTTATCCCCAAGTACTCTGCTACTCTGCTCCCCACTAGAGAGATTTGTTCAGACTTTGAAACTGGCTAAACAGCACCTGACAAGTCAGCAGCATAACAATACCTTGTCTCCGCATCTTCTAGACAAGCTTTGAACTACACAGTCCTATCCCATCCCCTCACCTGTTCACACAAAACAAAAGAACACTCTATATTCACTGTCGTCTACCAAAAAGTTCTCACCTCCTTCATAGTAAAAGTGTCCTTTTCTGCACCAGCTAACTTTAACAACTTCAACAACAGTGGCTTTGGCTTAACCTGTGTGCGGAAGAAGAAAAACAGTATGCAGCAATTATTCACCAAACAAAACTATTTATACAGGTTGGCTTCCTCCTTTTGTATTAATCTGATATATAAACACACATTAAAATCTATCTATGTCCAAGTTATTTTTGCAAAGTTAAGCTTAAAAGAAAATAACACAAACCCAAGCATACCAAACTCCCATACACATCTCAGTCAGCCCCCAATCTTTCACTGGTACATACATATTCCTTGATTTTAGCCTCAGGATTCATTTGGTAGCTCCTAGCTAGGTGCTGGGGAATTCAGCTCCACTCTTTTAGTCACTATACTGACTCTCAAAGGGGAGGGAGGACTGTCAGATCGATAGTGCAAGTCACGAAGTAAAAAACTGGTCCACCTCTTTCCCAAGTCTCTTCCTTTCTGGGGCTGCTTTACCTCTGAAGACTTTTCTTAGCTGGGATAAACACACACCTTGTGCTTTCCATCATAATTCAATCACTCCTACCTCTGCAATGGCCTCCCACACACCCACTGCGTCAGCAGAACCATATCTGCAGTCAGTTTATGACAAATTCTGAGGTAGAGGAGGGAAAAGTTAAAAATTTTTCTTTTGCTCCTCCTGGTCAGAGCAATGTCTTGGTCCCAGTCACTGCACTGCTCCACAGATGTCTGTGCCAGTACTAGTTCAGGACACGAGAACAAGCTGCACAGGCTGCCACAACTGCAAAGAAAATGCCTGTGGAGCCACTGATGGTTCCCAGTGCAGTATATTTAACAACAGCATAATAATTCTCAGAATAAGCTAATATTTAGCTATCCTAATATGTTCCCTAAAATAAAATAAATTCTAGGAAGTACACTCTTTATAGAAAAGTGTGAATAATCATGAAATATCATGAATATCACAAAAATATAATGAATATAAAAAAGTATCATGAAACAAGGACTGAACGCTTTTGTGGGGGAGAGGGTGGAGACAACATTGCAAGTATCTGCTAAAACCAACGTTAAGCTTTAGCACATTAACAAGAGATGAGTTGCAAGAATCGCACATAGCTAAAACAATAAAAAACCTTGTGGACCTTGTGTAGTCTATTCACCGCTTCCTAAGTGCTGAACTATTTAGAGCATGTGACATATACACTACAGTTCCATAAAGGAAGCAAACAGTAATTAATGAAACTGCTAAAGACATCTAAGCACAGGAAGGCAAAGCAGAGTTTCAGATCTTCGAATCCACAACTACACCCATGGGTTCAGATCCTTTTACTCTCAAACCCTCTCTCCCTAACTCCTGCAAGTATGAAGCTCTTCCGTCACGCAGATGTGACAGCAGACAGTTGTTACATTACTATTATGATGATTTAAAACCAGCAAGAAACAAACAGAAAACCAAACAACCAAAAAACCCCAACTTTGAACAGCCTGCTGCTGTTACTTCACTTTTCTGAAGTTCTGCTATCAGTCTACACTTTAAGCTTCACCCTTCTCATGAAGTTCCACTTCAACATCAGTGTACACATGCCGGTTTTTATTCGTGTCTCTGCTCTAACACACAGACTTCTGTCCTGCGAAAACTTACACAGAGCCCCAGGGAAGCAGAAACGTCACTGAAAGCCTGGATATACAGAGCCATAAACACAAGCGAAGACTCATTACAAACTGCACATGAATTCCAATAGAACAGAAAATGAAAATGCCAAATTCGAAACCCTTCAGTTGCAACGACAAGACTATTTAAAAAACATTTTGCATTACAGAGATCTTCTACAATTCTTCAGTTATGAACTGCTAACATGATTAAATCGGATCATAAGATCTTTTTCCATTAAAAGAAAGCAACCTGACTATCAAGGTCTCCAGGAAACAGGGTCTAGACCTGAACCATCACTTCCAACTCTCAACCACGAATGAGACAGATTTGCCTCTCAATTACAGGATCAAAGAGACCCATCTTCACCGGATTTCCTGGCTTTTCTCTAACCATAGCTCGCCGAGCACCACATCGCTTCTGAATTAGCAGATAAAAACTGCAAAAAGCGGGAAAAACTCGCGTTCAACAGAGCTACTGACCAGCGCCTCTTGCTCCGAAGCGGTGACAGGAGAGGAGGCGTCTGTAAGAGACGACATCTCGGTATTGCACATTTGCCTGCCAAAAAAAAAAAAAGATAACAACGTTAGAAGGGGGCACACAGCCACACAACCCAGGTCCCCCCGCACAGCCAGCGCGACGCTCCGACATCCCGGCGGGGTCCACTCACCTGGGTGGCCTCGTCCAATCCACACGCCGGGCTCCGGCGTCGAGTATCTGGACCTAGTCGGGTCGGGCCAGGCTGGGCTTTATATAGCGCTGCCAAGAGGAGGCAAGTCGGGGCTTAGCTCCTCGGTCGGCCGCGGCCCGACATGTCTGAGCATGACCAGGAGAGGTGGCGCTGCCGAGTCACCGCGGGGGGCAGGCGGGAGGGGGCTGCCGACTGACGCACCGCCGCCGTCGCCACACGCGGTGAGGGGGGGAGGCGGGGGAGGGAATGACAGCGAAGAGGAGAAAGGCCCCGTCTCCGCGCTGCCACCGCCTTTCGCCCGCGTCGGCATCGCTCCCGCGCGCCGCGCTCCAACAGCCCCTCCCCCAGCCCCGAGGCCGCCCCGCGCGAAAAGCGAGCCCTGAGCGCCCCCTCCGCCCCTGCCCCCGAGTGAGCCGGCATCCCCACGCACCACCAGCCGCGCCCGCTCCGCTGCCCGGCCCGCGGCGGGCGGGGACCGGGGACACTACCACACCGCGACGCGGGCCGCCGCCAGCGCCGCCATTTTGGCCCGCCGCGCCGCGCCGACCGTTGGTCTCCACAGCGCCCCCTAACGGCCTCGGGGCAACGGCCGCGGAGCGCCGCGTGCGGGCGTGATGCGGCGGCCGCGGGACAGGCGCGCCGGGCATATTGCCCGTGGCGGGGTGAAGGAACTGAGCCCGGGCCCGCAGCGTCGGGCGGAACGGAACAGAACAGCGCCCGGGCCGAGGGACAAAGGGGTATAGGGCCTGGCAGCAGCTGGGACAGTAAGAGCCGCGCCGAGGGTCTGTGGGAAGCAGGAGGCTCGGTCTGTGCTTTTCCCGTAACTTTTTCTCTTCTCTTCTCTTCTGTGTCCCTCCTCATCTTGTCCATCGCCCGTTTTTTCCCTTGCCGAGTGTTTGTACGGCCACTCCGCGACAACCGTCGGGTGGTGGTAAGCAAAACATGCGGCTTGTGGAAGTGAAGAATTGAGACAGAGCTGGAGGAGCAGAGTCTGTTGCCAACAACGCGTCTGAAAAGAGACGGATCCCCACTGCCACTAACAATGTAGGTTTTATCTGGCTGCAGATGTCAAACAGCTCTGGCTTCCCCTCAGACACATGGGGCAGTTCTTAGGAGCAGCCCTGGCTGCATGGGGCGAGGCCGGGCAGCCCCCGCCCGTGGCAGCTCTCTGGAGCCCTGCTTCTGAGCTCTGGTTCTGAAACATCAGCCTTGTTTGGGGATAAACAGCTGTAAGACTTGTGATGGCAACTCTGTACTTCCGTAAATGCAGCTGCAGCATATGTTAGTGGCAGAAAACGTTACGTGAGTTTATTTCAAGGCAGAAACTTCCTTAGGATCTACACAGATTCAGGGACACAATAATAAAAGTTTTGGTTGCCTGGCTAATAGGTAATGACTGGATACTAGTTAAATGTGCAATGATCATTTGTGCCTTTTCAGTTTTGTTTTTTTTTTTCCCCACTGTTATTTAGGAGAGGAAACTAGAGAAGAAACTTCACCTCCATAAAGAACTGGATGCTGCCATATCGTCCTGTATGCCTGTCATCTCCCATTCTGTAATTCTGAGTATCTGCAGACTATTTGGAAGTATGCTGTTTTGATAGTTGCTTATTACTTGCTACACTTCAACTAGAACTGGTTAGTTTCTAGTGGGATTCCTGTTTATAATTCTCAGGTTTCTTCTTTGCTCATGGTGTCATTTTAAAATGATATTTGAATAGTGAAAATGTTTGTTAGAGAACATGAGCACTGCAGATAGACAGTGTTTAAAGCTAGGCTAAAGCAGAGTGAGCATGATGCTTATTTCCCATGACAACTAACTTGTCCAAACAAGCAGTGGATAACTGCCTGGACATGTCTGTTGGCCAAATACAGATTCTCAGCAGCCATTGCACCTTGTAAAAATTCCAGCAATGGTTTAAATCTATGTATTTGTGTGATGATGGATTTTCAAGATTAATTTGTTATCCCAAAGCTCAAGGTCTAGTGAGGAACAGCCGACAAGCTGCCAGAATTTTGCAACATGTTCGCTCTTCCTCTTAGCACCAGGGTTTCAAGGCAAAAAGAAATTGATTTAAGTGAAAAGGCCTGCTACAGGCAAAATTATGTTATCTGCTGCTTTCCACCCAGTATTCTAGTTCCTCAGATCCGTAGCTTCACCATTAGGAGGAAATTGCATCTACACAAAACTGCAAAAGGATGTAACTGAATGGCTACATTCAGTTGATGTAGCATTGAACAGCAGTATTATTGATGCTCAGTCTTGTCCTGATGTGGCATGAAGGGCATTTAATTCCTATACAAAATGCTTTTTACCAAACTGAAGCAAAACAAACCCAAAGTGTTTATGTCTTCCCAAGACTGTATCACATTATCGAGCCTTGTCTTAGGCACAGTGTCATTTTGCTAAGGGTTGTATGGAAATTAATACACCTTTAAAATTAACAATAAATTTTCCACAGTTTGGGACTTCCAAACTGGTAACTATGACTTTCTTTTTCCAGTTCTCATACAATAAGTATGTTGTGACCAATGACTTTGAGATTAAATTGGTATTCTTTAAATGATAACTTTCCTTACGAATTCATTAACTGCAAAAGATAAAAAAAAAACAAAACAAACCCTCACAATCAGAACAAAGCAAAACCCAGTTTTTGTCTTGATTTTCTTTCAGTCTTCAAGGACAATCTTATCTCTTTTCTCAGACAGACTAATCTTGAGTAAGGGGAGTCGGTAAAATATGCTGTCTGTGCTTGCTCAGGGAGATAGGGGATATTCTCTGACATGCAGTGCTGCTGCTCTTCTGTCCCATTTGCCACTAGTTTGTCACTAACACTGCACACGCTATGGCATCAACATGCATTTGCTTGATAACTCAGGATAAGTATAATTAAAAAGTTTTACTTGAAGGGTGAGTAATAAGCTTGTATAGTTATGAGAGCTGACTTCCCCACTGGTTAAAAGTTGTAAAAGAAAAGGAGGCATCACTGTGGCAAGACTCCACCTGTGTATATTATTCATAATGCTACAGAAAATATCTGGAGGAGATGTAGCCCAGCTGCCTTAAGTGGAGATACTCACTTTACATTGTGGTTAACTAACATGGTACAAGACCTTTTTTAATATAAATTCAGATTCTAACTGCAAACATTTAATTGTTTAATGCTTGCAAACTAAATCCTTTTCTGTGATGAATCTGGTCTACCTATAGATGTGTATGCCAGAGGAAAGATGGGTTGATGTGCTGCAGGGGTGGACTGCTAAAGGCTTCCATTTTAGATTTTTGTTCCTCACTGTAATTTTTTTCCCTACTCATCCTTTCCCAGCTGCTGCCAAGTCAGCATCCAGCACAGTCATGAAATGGTCTGAAGTTTCCAGGTGCTGATCACAGGCATAGGAGGCCAGGGTTTGTCAGATCTCATCTCCAACCCAATTGCTGCTTCTTGGCTATCAGACAGGTGACCCTCATGTGCTGCCTATCAACTGCTCCTTCTCAGACAAAACCCGTAATTTTTGAAAGGAAGCCCCTAGGCTTGCCTTACACTGTGCAGCTGTATCCTTTCTGAAGCCTCGACTGCATCTCTGTCAGCCTGACACAAAACTCAGATCAGTCATGTGCTGCCGATTGTGAGGCACTGGAAGATAATAGAATGGTGGAAAAAGGATGCTGAACTGCAGCTGGGGCACATGTGGCTCACTGGGGCTTTCTGCCAGGGCTGTCCGCTGCAACCCTGCACTGCTGTACAAATTCAAGAGAAAGAATTTTGGTTTTGTGACATTCCTGCATTGTTGTGTAAGAAAAACCATGCTGATAAGAAATCCTCATGCCAGTAATAGCATATTTGGTTCAGAGAACTTTAACTTCACAAGCTAAGACCCATCCCAGTGGAGAGGTCTGTCAGTACCACCACCAGAAACTTCTTACTATAAATGACATCCAAATTCTACTAAGTGAAAAGGGGGACACAGCTTTCCTGGGGGCAGTTTTGAACAGACAGTAATGACAAGCAGGAATCAAGAGCAAGGCTTGTAGCAGCAGTGGGAACTTGAGTAAAACGTAAGAAAAAAGATTACATCAGGTGGACTGGCAAAGATGTTTTTCTAGCAGCTGTTCATAAGCTCTTGTCTCCCTCCCACAGGCATTCCGTTCAGGTGTGCCCTGCTCTTTACAAGCTTTAACAACAAGCTTCTTCAAAACCACCTGGAGCTGGAACAATCGCACATCAGAAGACAGCAGTTTGCTACTCTCGTTTAGTTGGCATGCTCATTACTCCTTATGTCTGGGAGACACTGGTAGTCTGCCTGCCCAAATCTGGTTTCTATTTGGCAGCAGCTCCATCAGCCACAAGCAAAATCAATCACAACAATAGTGTATGCCTTCTGAAGAGAGGCCAATTGGCAAAAATATGAACCAAATGTCTTAAACTTCTGCTTAGAAGTGCTCAATATCTAACACGGAATGAAAGGTTCATGTGGTTTGTTCTCTTCTAATTTTCTAATCCTCACTTTTGAAGGAAGTTCATGGAGTGATTCTAAAGAGCTAAAAGGGAAGAATCTCAGGAAAAGGCTCTTTATAGTATATTTGGTTAGGAACATCTCTGAGTGAAGAAACATGCATTTCTTGTACTCTTGTTAAGCAGAGGCAAAGTATGTGACTAGATTGTGATAGGTTCCTGCTACTAACCTGGAGCTGTGAAAATTAAATAATTCAGTGATCTCTCCTTCTTTCAGAAGTACTTGATTGCAAGTGTTTAGATCAGAGAAGGCCTCAGTTTAACTATGGTCACGTGCCTTGTCTAAGCAAACTAGGATGATACCAGTTCAGTTCAGAATTGTTCTTTTCACTCAGCGCTCATTTGTCATTCAGATGTGCTGTTCAGTCCAGCACAAAACACGTTTGTTCAAGGAGTGTCCTAGAGGAGGTGTGGGGTGTGCACAGGCTTACAGGACTCATGCGAAAGACTGAGGTGTCTTTCAGAAGCTGCAGAGGAAACAAATACATTCAGGGACAACCTAGACCTAGGAGAGAGAGGCTGAGAGCAAACCTAGCATGCAGTCAGGATCCGGACTGTTTGGGATGCCATGTATGGACAGAACTACAGCTGGTGATGAGGCCAGGCCTGAAGCACTGTTAAAGTCAGGCCGCAGTTTGGGTTAGAGGAGGGGAAGACAAAAAAAATGGCTTTAACTGTCTGGCTGTTACTTAAACTGTTTGTTACTAACAACAAAATGCTGCAGGGCATTTCATTACACAAGCAGCTTCTTAACTCTGATCCATTCTACGCATCTGATTTTCCATACCTAGAATTGTCCCAGCCTTTCTAACTCATTTGTCCACCTCTCCCCTACATGTTTCCATGCTTGCTTTCCAGCCGCCTGTTGTACAAGGAATACATCTTTTATTTTGCACCACAAAGTCTCTGTAACATCCTCCCTTGCAAACCTTGTGGCCTGCTGCACAATACAGTGTTTGGTCGATGCAGCCTTGCTGACTGATGTATGATTTTACCTGATGCAGAATGAGCTCTCTGTTTCTGAGAAAAGCCCCAGAACCATCCTTTTGCTGATATAACTGATTTTGTTGGTGAATTATGAAGTCACCTTTCTGCTGATACCAAGTGGCTCTCTACTTCTGAGAGCGTAGCTTTGTCAGTGCAGCTTTTATCATACAGTTTGCAGTATGTACAGTTAAACAAGAATGCTGGTAGCTAGACAATTAGCTTAAAGCATTTTACTAGAGGCATTACTAGTGTCTGGGGTAGCCTCGACTTCAAACCTTGAAGGTTAATGTGAGTAGTCTCCTTCCAAGAGTCTCTTGCTATCACAAACAGAGCTATGTTACCAGTCTTGGATGTATATTCCAAACCCCATTTTTGAAGTGGATTTGCTGAAGAGTTTCCTTGAGATTAAATCTTCCCCAAATGATCCATATACGTCCTGAAATAAACTGATGTACCTCACTAAGACATCCATTTGAAGAGCCATGTTGCTTTCCTGGCTATCCAGTCTGTATTTATTTTTCTTGTATCGATATGCCCTTTCTTGAGTCAGGTAGATCCTGATCATATGTTGCCTCGCCACCTAATAGTTGGCATACAACTACTTGTTGCCAAGCAAGAAAAGTTTTCACAGTGCCCAGTTGCCTGCCTGTGAATTAGTACTTGTTTAAACACAAACAGCAAACAACAGCACCTAAGGCGCACGTTCATGTCACTGAAACAGAAAAGGTTTTCTCTGTGGAGCAAGGTGTGGGAGGGAACTGGTACAGTTTTAGTAGGAGGGGAGCTTTGTCTGCACTAGTTCTGTCATCTGTCAGTGACTATCATGATGCAGTCTTTTCTGACCCATGGACAAAATTGACATTCTGTCCATCTGGTGAAACCCATGAACTGATGTTCACAGAGAACCTGGAACCTTCTGAATCACAATCAACAAATCAACCTCAACTCCACTTGAGACCAAAACCAAGAGGAGGACTGAATCCATGGACTCCTAGTAGTGACTTTGCACTGCATTGCTTTCTTTGTAAACAGGCTGTGTAACACTGCATAACTTTATGTCCAGCTGTTGGATATTCAACCCACTTGCCCTTTCCACTTCAAAATTACGCAGTATTGGTCTGTCTGAACAATTCTCTCTCTAATGGGAAATAAATGGAAGAAAATGGCAGGATTTCTAGACCAAGAGCCAGTGCATATATGGACACGAATGTGAAGCTGGCAGAGTAGAAAATAAATTCACAGGTGAATCCCTGACAGCTACAAACTTATACCAAGTTTTCCTTTTACCTAGCTGGCAAAGTAGTCTGTGAGACAGTGCTTTACATCTCAAGGATACTGAGGTTTGTGCAGAAAACAGGCTGTTCTGGAGGAGCAGTCATCCTGAAGCATGTGGTTTTGTGAGCTTTTAAGTTTGCATAGCATAACAAATATGCACTAAGTTGGTTTTTTATTATTTATTATATTTCCAGCAGTATATTACTGTTCTGATTTTAAAAAGATCCGAAGGGAAGGAGATTTACAGATGATATATACAGAGGTTCTTCTTTAACTGCTCTAAGGTCCAGAAAGCCTAGTTATGATATAGCTGTAGTAAGCCACACATTATACTTTCATCTTGAGTGCCCTTTTCCCAGATTTCTTCTTCTAGCAGTAGTTGGAATTGGAGGGTTTAGATTTCTGAAGTATCTCAGAACTTGCATCTTTCATTTTTATTTATGGCTAATCATGTGATTTATTTCCTCCAGCCCATGTGTATAGCTCTTCTATTCCTGCATCTCCACAAAGAACTAGTCATGTTGCTCTCCATTGGCAATAACTTGCTAGGATTGTCACAGTACCTTATTAACATGACATAACCATATTGATGAATGTTAAGGATGCGGCAAAAGCTTAATGGTCCTGTTTGACCTGTTCCTCCTATTGATCCTCTAGGTTTGTCCCTTGCTCTCAGAAAGACTACCTGACTTGAAAACAGCTACTAAGCCTCAGTATTTAGGCTCCATCTGTGCGTCAATTGTATCAATTTCCCCATCTGTAGCTATTTACAGTTCGTTTTACAGCTCTTTTTTCCTATTCAAATGTCTGGTAAAGAAGGGCTCAGAAAGTAGGAACTGAATCTTGTCTCCCAGAATTACTGGACTACTATGGTCACAGGAAACTAAAGCAGGAAATATGTTTGTGCTGTAACAGAACAAGCAAATGTCCCTGAAGATCTTGGAGATCTAAAGATCACTGCAAAAATTGTTTCTCTTTCAGTGGCAGTCTGCCACAGAGAAAACCCTTCTGTGGAAGATCTTTAAGACCAGATGCAAGGTGTTAAATACAGGCATGCAGACCCTTCCAAAGGCCCTGAAAACTTTAGGGAACTGAGCTGGCTAAGAAGATAGCTGGGTGTTCCTGAGAGGAGTTCTGTGACCCACAGAGATGCAGTTCTGCTGCAACAGCCTTGATGATTCATCTGCTCGTGCCAAGCTGGAACATGACAGTCACAGAAATCAAGGGAAAAGCTTTTATACCTGTTTTCCCACTGACTCAAGGGACAAGCTCTCATACATGTTTTCCACTGTCACAGCCACAGTGAGAAACACTATGAAAGTGGGACTTTGGCATTCTGGAGTTCAGATGCCAGACACTGTTGGGATGACCAGCACTATCTTGAGCTTCTTTTTTACATTCAGCTCGGAATTTCTCCACTTTGACCCCTATGGTGTTTTTCTCGCAGTACTTGCACATTCTTTGTCTCCCTCTGTGTTATTGCTGCTTTTGAGATTCTGTTAATACTTCCACAATATATTTAATACATATCCTCTCTGGACACATAAAGAAGTTTCAGAGAACTTGCAAACTATTTTGCAAATACTTACATGTCCTAATTGCATGTGAAAAATGTTTGTAGAAATGGATTGATAAGGAAGCATATAACAAGAGAGTTTACTCTTTTAATATCCATATATTTCATACCCTGCCTTTCTTCTTTTATTGCAGTTTTAGTTCTTTGTATCTTCCACCTGAAAGCCACCTGGTACTGGTTTCCAGTATGTGGCATGTTTTAGCCTAAGGAGGACTCTGATAGGTTGATCTGCACTACAGAAACTTGAATAAGACGGCTAGTTCTTGTCTGTGACTTGTTTTGGTTACCAGAATAATTCTGGGTTTTTTTAACTAAATATGAAACAGGAAAAGCAAGGGAAATCCCCCACTCCAGCTGCCTTGCAAATCGAAACCTCTTTCTAAGTACCTGTGAGCAATACAGATGAGGTAACATCCACAGTCTTTATCAGGAAGGCAAGGTTTGGAGAGAGAGAAAGTATTAATCCAAACGGTATATGAATTTTTGAAGGGCATTAAGCTTATTTCCCTACCAGCAGCCCTGGCCCCGTTAGCACGTCTGACAGCCATTCCCGCCGTTGACAGGCCTTCAGCCTCAGCCCATGGTTTGGCAGGGAGGGTTTGCTAGTGCATGTGCCATCTGGTGGAGAAAAGCGGTTTTTCCATCTACAGCACGCAAAGAAAGGCTGTTCCGAAATGGAGAAAACTTGCACAGCCTCACTGATAGCCCTGGAAAAGCGGGACACAAGCTAACTGAGTGCAGATGAAGAAGACATGCAAAATGCTGTTCTGTGCTTTGCTGGGTTCCACTGAAGTATTAGTATCTCAGTTATCTGGTTTTTTCTTGCCTCCAGAGGAAGCAGTGCATGGACTGTTTGGCATTCCTTCATTCAGTTGGTGTTACAGGGTCCGTCTTGGCGTCTTAGGTTAGATCACCCCTGTTGTTTAAAAATAATCTTTCTCTGCTGTGGTAGCTTTGAGTCTGTGTATTTTTCATGGCAGTTTTTCCTGCCGTTCTTTGTGCACCTGGAAAGATATGCAGGCAATGGGCTTTGACTTCTGACACACCTTACTTACCATATCTTATCTGAACACTATGTTATTCGGATATGAGCCAAGGCCAGAGGGGACACAGCATGGTGGAACACCTTGAGAGAAATACACCACAGTAGTGCTGCTTAGAGGGGGGAAACCCCAAATCCACCATTGTGGATCTGTATGATACTGCTACATCATGATTTGGCTGTCAGGAGTGAAACAAAGATGGCTTTCTCCTAATCAGGAGCTCAGCTGCAGTTTCCTCACATAAGCAAAACAAGCCTTGCACAAACATATCCAGAAATGCACTGCAGTGAGACACTTGAGAGCACAGGTCTTTGGGCTTTCCACACCAAAATAAGGAGGTTCAAGAAGATTCTCCCAGTATCTACTGAAGAAGGTCTGGTAAAATACAGATCATCCCTTTTGGCAGATAATTGCCTATTGTGACCTTTAGCTCATCCAATGTAGAAGCTACCACAATATCTAATTTCCTCTTTCTTACCAGTTGGGATGTAGGTAAAGCTGCAGATAATCATTGATTTGGGCCAGTCTTATCCTCTTCCTGATCCTTCATCAGCCACATTATCTACTACACCTGCTCTGCTCAAAGAAACCCATCAGTTGTGGGGCTTACTTAGCTGCACAGCCATGCTAAAATGGTTGTGTTTAATGGTGAGGTATGGAGATTCATCATGCATTTCTTTGGTCAGCATGCTGCTTCACAGAGATCACATCTACCCCTTCCATCCTCCTGGTGCCCCTTCTGTTATATTGGCACAGAAGTTTGTGCATCTGTGGCATCAAGTGGCACAGCTGAGAGGTAATGCATTTTTTTTTTCTGCAGATCAGTTCCCTGAGGTAGTCCTGAGTAGCTACACAGTGAGTGGACCAGGACATCACCAGAACGATAGCAGAGAGGTAGGCAGGGGAAAAAGTGGGATCTGCTTCAGCTAGGTTAGGCAGCAGCACTCACTACTGAAGGTGAAGCCTACAGAAAGCTTGGCTGATTTCAAAGCACACCACTGTGATAAGAGGTGTCTGTTCTTGTCTCCTCACTGCTGCAAGCTCTGGTGATGAGACCTTTTCTGAAAGCAGTGACTCAGCTGCCTTGTGTGGTTAGGTGATGCAGATGAGGCCATCAGATATCTCACTGAAACAACGTCCTGAGCCTATCTAGTGCCCTATTAAACAATGGCCTTACCAGGAGCTGTGCATTCCCAGCCAAGTATTTCTTTGAACTGGCTCTGGCTCATTTGCCCACAGATTCAGCTGATTCAACAGCAGGATATTTACTTTTATTTGCTGCTAATATGTCAGCTTGCTTTGTCATGCAGTCACAGGAGCACATGAGAAGTCACAAGGAAAAGCAGCAGGAACACACAGCTGGAAGCAGAGAACTGGAAATGGGGAAATAACCCCTTTTGAAGACAGGGAGCCATTCAGTCCTCTTTCTCTTATCACCTAACCACACCCTGAATGTTCTGCCTTTACCTGTGGTATCAGTCACTTGGGTTGATAAACCCTTGCAGTATCTCCTGTGATTGACCTGAGTCCAAATTCCCAGGAGTTTCCCTCAGGTGTTACTCAGGGAGAAGTCAAGAGTACATGATTCCACTGGTAATTACTTTAGCTAGCCCTAGCCAGCTTTTCCTGTGTTGCAAAGGAGCTGACAGCTTTCTTTGCAAGATGAGTTGATGCAAACGTCATTAGATTGTACTGATAAAGACACTTCTGATGATGATTTGCAGGCTGTTCTGTTTTCTAGCTCATTTGCTCTCTTCTTCAAGCTGAACCTTTTCTGTGAAAGCTGCTTTGGAAATGTACATCTTGACATCTGTAGACGGCATGTCTCAGCTGTCTATTTTGCATTCCATTTGTGCAGATATTAAGGGAATTTCCTTTCTGCTAGCAAATGCACCCATTTTACTGTGGCACCTTTTCTTTCTGATAAAGACCAAGAAATGACTCTTTCGTCTTGTGGCTGATCTTTCCATTACTTTCAAAGCTTTTTCCTCACACAGTTCCGAAATTGTGATCTTGGTATTTCTCTGCCTACTAGCAGGCATGATTTGCTGTTGTTATTACAGCCTTAATCAAGCAGCTTTAGTAAACAAAGTTGCTCCAGCTCAAGACATCACTTCTCTCTGCTGTTGACAGTACTTTCTTAGCAGAAGTTACTGCCCTGGCAGTGTAGTAAGTCAGAGGGATCGCTACCCAGATCACAGTGGGTCCTCTTCACACTCTGGCATGTTAAACTTACTCCAGTGATTGCATCCAGAGGATACCACAGCTTGGGCACACATTCCTCTTTGCAGACACAGACAGGAAAGGGGCAACTGTCTCTGGAAGAGGAGAAGCCACAAGCAGCTGGGGAGCAGTACTGTACCACATCACCGTCAGCCTGTGCACACACAGTAAGAATTCAGAGTCCTTTTGGTCTGTGCAATCATATGGCTATTTTATGCAAGCCACAGTAAAACTAAGGAAACTTTATAGTTTTATCTGTGTTTTATATGTGTATATCAGCTCTCCATTTTTAGTAGGTTTGGTCCCACTTTTCAATGCAAGCAGTGCCTCTTTTGAGCCCAATGTCTCTAGCTTCTGCTACAACCCAATCCTGTCAAGCCACTTTTGCAGAGAAGTTTTTCAAGCAGTTTCTTTCATTTCAGTTATTCCTAGCCCCAAAATGTAAAATACCATCACTCAATAAGGATGTCACATCCTAAAAAATGTGTATCCTTGTATGCATTGATTTACGTAAATTTTTAAAAACAAACTCCGGAGATCAGGGAACTGCTTATCTTACTTTTACACTTCAATGAAAATCCTCAGAATACTTAAATATAAGATTTTAAAATCCTGGCTTGCTTAGGGACATGTAACTGATTAGAAAATTAATCAGCCTTTAAAAACAATATCTCAGTGATTTCTGATTTGTGTGGCACCCTGTGAATTATTATAGACCCTCAAATGAGTAAAGCAGTCTTCATGGAAGCAGAAACAGCTGACGTTGCACAGACTCGCTCAGCTAAATAGGGCACACTGAAAAACAGGACCAACATACAGACTTTCCAAAGATCTTCTCTTTGTACAGGGGACAAGGGAAATAGACTTGCCAGTCCAGGGGAAGCTGCAGAGGCAGGAAATGAGCCACTGAGACTCAGAGCCAGCCAGTCTCCCAAAGCCTTCAAGACGACTACAGGCACATAAATATGTTGTGCAGTGCTTGTGACACTCTTTGAGGGCTTCCTGCTGAGAGGTTGGTAGCTGTACATAAAAATAGGGCTTTCTTGCTATTTCGTTTATGTGTGAAACCTTCTCCTTCAAAACCTGCCTTTTGAGGCTGGGCGGGTGGACATTACAGTTAACAGCTGAAAGAGGTTCCTCCACCCCCGCCCCACTTCCCTCTGTCCTGGTTCTAGCCAGGTGGTGTCACTCTTCCCCTTGTACGAGCGCTGAGACTTGCCTGCCTGCACAGCAAGGCATCAGCTTGCTGTCTGAACCAGCCACGGCTATTCTGCCTAGCAGAGGGTCAGATGAATCTCTCCGATGAGACAGATCAGGGGGAAGAAGTGCGTGCGCAAAGCTGAGTCTATGGGGAGGAGCAGGACACGTTCCTTCGAGCTGTAACATGCTGTTCTGCTGACTTGGCCATGTGTGCTAAGAGCATGTCTTTCATGAAATCTGCTAAGTTTCCCAAAGTTTCTGGTTTTCAAACTACCTGTATTGGAATTTCTCTCTTCAGATGAGGTTTGAATGACACCCAAGCACAACTGGTTCTGTAATAACAACTTATTGTGGGTGCTGACCAACCACAGCTCAGTGCCAGCCTCACATGTGTCTGTCCACTTTGCCTCTCTGAGACTGTAGGTTTAGGGGTCTGGAATTAAGGCTAATGTCCACCCGTGATAAAGGCAAAGCTCTCCATGTATCAAAATACCCTTTATGGGAAAGTCTTGCTTGGGCTTTGTTTGGGAAACAAATCTACATCTCTCTCCCTCTTTTTTTTTTTTCCTCCTATCTGTAGACCAAAGTCTTACGCAAAATGAACCTGAAGAAAAGCTGAAGAAGTGTGTCTCTGGGGAATGACAGTAGCTAAAAAACATTGAAACACCATTAATCCTGATCAGAATTATGTTACCACTCAGAAAAGTGGGATCATGTGTGTTCAGAAATGTACCATAATTGCCTGAAGGAGCTATGACCACCACTGTCAGTTTCTCTTCTCAACTGGATTAATAGAAAACCAGGGTTTTACTAACCACTGCAAGAAATGCTTCTAACAAGTAACCACTCTGGATCCCAGAAGACCTCAGTGTTGCCTTCTCACTCCTTGGAGAGAAGCGCTTCATTTCACAACAGTTGATGATGTGTAATACTAGCATCTTTTTCCATTCAGCTCAGAGACAGAAGCCTGGGTGGAACCGGCATGTGCACATGTAGATAAATTACAAGACCTGAATCAAAGTTTTTGATATACAACTCCAGTGTACTGTAAAACAAAACATACTCAGTCACTTGAGTTAGTTACGTGACAGAAGAGTGTGCAAATGGTTTCTTTTTCCTCAAAGAGTGAGGAGGATTAAAACCATTATGGATGGAGTAAGGAAGCAGAACAAGAACTCAGTTTCTTTGTTGAACAGTATCTCTAATTTAGTTGGAGACCAAAAAAAGATGTCAAACTTGTCAACTATGCAGCTTTATTTCTGGAAATGTTGAGCACGTGCCTTTCTCCATTAAGTACAATTGAAACAGAAGAAGCTCACGCTGACAAATCTGGCTCTCCTATTCAGACGCCTAATTGTGGACTTAAGCATCTAAACTTAGACCTTACATTTAAAAACATGCCTAGATGTATATGTGCTGTAACTCCTCTCAGTTGTCTCCTAATCCACTGCCTCACTTTTGTTTCTTCCCCCCCTCCCCATCACAGCCACCTCCGTTCTGTGGTCCCAGTAACCATTACTGCATGTGCTTCACTCTATCAGAACAAAGCTCCTTTAAACAGGTTTGCTTCTCAGCTTCTGCTCTGTTAAGAAATTAAAAAAATACACCTGTTTTCTGTGCCAAGGTCATTAAAAATTACATTCTTATGCTATGCTTCAACCAGAGATCTCCTCCCTGCATTTCCTGGATGTGACACAGCCGTCTGCAGTTCTAAAAATAATCCCGCTGTTTTCTGACACACCACTAGCCTGCATGCGCATTTTGCATGTGCATTCTGGATGTGCATCCTGCATGTGCTAGTTACCCATGCAGCCATGCTGGACTTTGTGGAGCTCCTTAAATATAACCAGGTACCTTCAAATGAAAGGCTGGTACTCATATTTCAGTGAAGCCATTAAAAAAATCAGAATATATTTTTGCAACGCTAATCCTTCAGCAAACTTTGGATCATCCCTACTGCTTGCTTCTAAATATGTAATTGACTTGCATTACGTTTAGTCTGTCCACGTCTGTTCCTGCATTTCCATTCCTTCGGAATGGAAATTTGTGCCTACTGGATACTGAGCTAGGGCAGCTGAAAGGGCACATGCAGCTCCTCAGCTGCCAAATTACATAATTCAGGTTCACCTGACTCCTGTATTTTACACAGTTATTTTTTGTCTGGAGTGGAAGGAAGGCAGTCAAGGGTCCCTAGGTAAAAAAATGCAACACTGCATGATATCGGTGTATTTGTGAGCAGTGATACAATTTCTGTCTCAATTCCAGAATTCCATAAAATACAGCATAATTATACTTTATACAGAAAGGGCCAACTGAAATAGGAAAGAGAGCTTGCTTTGCCCCTACCAAAGGGAAATGCCAGGCTAAATTTTGAAAGGATTAGTAACTGCCTTGCAACTAAAATAATGACAAGGTATCACATTTCCTTCTTTAGTTCTTAATTGTAACTATGGTCCTTTGGGCTGGGTTGGATGCTGTGCAGCAGGGCTGACTGCACACAGCAGTTACAGGAGGCGATGGAGTATGTTCTGCTCCCTGTGGTCCATCAGACCTTTCAGCTACTGGAAGACAGGAGCACAATCCAAGTCAGTTGGATGAAAGCATGAACAGTAAGTCCAGTGAGAGCTCGGCAGGGAGGGGTGATATGTTTTCACTGAATCAACTGACAGAGTTGAAAAAAAGCAGACCAGCCTTTGAGAACACAACCCCCCTTCACTAAGCCCAGCATCATGGGGGCAACGAAGAAGCAGAACAGCAGCTCCCTTCTTTTAGGAAGGTTAACCATAGCTGTGGGACTAGTCTGGCAAAGGTTTTATGCTCTCTGAATCCAGCTATTGATTTTTTTGCATGGCATTTATATTTTCAGTTTTTATATGTTTAAAAACTAAACTGAATTTGTCAACTACTGCAACACTGCAAGAATCCATACAATTCAGCTCTTGAATTCTTTGCAATACTTGCCTAGAGATAAACCTACACCTCTCCCCGCTTAGTACAGGTCTTTTTGGTAAGATGTCTGCATCTTAGAATAGTATTTCTCATTACCCAAAACTATATCAGCTCCCACTGATAAGTTTTTCACTTCATGTTCTTAACCTTCTGCAGCTGACATCCCAATCATCTTTGCAGCAACTCAGCTGTCAAATGGAAGGCTGAAACTGTGATCAGAGAGGGCACCAGCAGGAAGAAAGTGGATTTGTATGGAGCAGAAAGCTGGTGCTTTTGTGCATGTACATGATTAGAATAGCGGAGAAACAGACCTGCACCTTCACAGTTAGAAGAGTTAAATTCTTGTGCAAAACAGAGTGTGTCTTTACTATATATGCACCCTGCCTTTAATTTACTCATTCTTTTTTGTTTTCTCATTTATCAGGGAAGTTGGGTTGTGAAAGGCCAACATAACATTTTAAGAGAAAAAACTCCGTAACACAAGCAAGACCTGCAAGTCCACAGTCCAAACGCTGCTACTGTTAAAATCCAGGGAAAACACCAACTCCGAAACTGGGAGCAAGAGTCATCTAGGAGAAAAACCTTTTTATGAAAGGCCATTTGAGGGACACTAAGGCCTGCTCTCCAAATTCCATTCAACTGCCAGCCTCCTGTTTGTTGTTAAAAGCAAGAAGATAAAAAGCTCTCTTGCCTATCAGAGGGAGCATTCTTTTTCCTTTCCTAAGCATGTAGGTGACTTTTAGTCTAGGGGTTTCTAAATCACTGTTAATAGATTAACAGTACGCCAGTGTTTGGTAGCACAGTACTGCTCAAAAGCAACCCCCTTCTCTGCAGCAAAACTGCATCAATATATATAGCCAGTTATGAAATCCATCATTACTTTTTGATAGATTTTGCAAATGATGTGACATCATTAGACATGGATTAGACACTAGCTGTGCTACAAAATGTTATAAAACACTCTTCTGAAGCTCCTGTTACAAAAGACTTTATAAAAATGAGGTTTTTTCACCTTAATACTTCACCAGCATTGGCTACCACTCATATTTTTTAAAAGGTTTAGCAAAAACGACAGGTATCCCAAACAGGTTTTAATGCTGCTTTTAGCCCAGGGCCACCACTGGGTATTCATTTCACAAAATGAGGCAGAGAGAGGATACATTCCTGCTGAATCACAGCTCTGTCTTGAAGGTATACTTCTGCAAGACAAACCTCCTTTTCATACACCTAACAGCAGCAAACCACTCCTCTTCAGCCTCAAGCCTGAGAGAAGCTGCTCACCCATGAACAGGAAAACTTCTCTGGCACTGCGCCCCCAAAGCCCGCAAGAACTTAGCAAGTCCTACAAAACCAGATGCAGGATCTGCTGAGTTACCAAAGTTTAAGGTAATACAGAGCTTTGAGCAGAGTATCTCGTAAGTGAAGGCATATTTCCTATTCCTTTGGGAAAACTGAGAAAACCTTGTTTGTTCTAAAGTGTTTTCAGGGACAAAGCTAGCATAGATAACTTACCACCCATCATTCATATTTTAATCAGAATCATCTGCTCTCATTTTTAAATGCCATGCTGGTATCTATGCCAGCTTTTCCACTGGAATGACATTGATGGCAGCTTCTAAAGTAAAGCATGACAATATAAGCAGCAAAGGACTCAATGGCAGAAAAAGACCAGAATGGCAGAAAAGTCCATCTTGTTACCACTGCTTAGTCACATGTGGACTATGAAGTAAAATGAAAAGCAGAAAGTAAACACCAGGGTTTGGACAGAATGGCACAAATAGGGTGATGACTACATATTGTTAAAGCTGCCAAGTCTCTTGATTTCTCTTCCAGGAAAGCCAAAACTGAGTGAAGCACACATAATTAATTAGCAGTTAAACCTATTAAAATGATGTAGTAAAAACTAGAACAAGCAAGTTTCCAACCAGGTAGGTTATCAGTAATTTTTATGAGACTCCAACTGTACCTCAGGATTTAAAAATTCCCTCATTAGTGCGTATGTTCAGCCCCAAAACATGGAAACTCGTTGAAACACTTATACAGACAGAAATCCAAGTAGCACCATTTTGTCTTATATACACACATAGACCCCCCCAAGGCATATGCAATTCAAGCACAAGGTGAAAAATGACAAGAACAACTGTTTTCCCCTGCAATAAGCACATTATCAGTCAAGTGAGTGAAAAATTTATTCCCACCCAACACATGGTATCCAAAAAAACAATACATACAAAGATCTATTCATCCCACAATTACACATGCCTCCTGGATTTCATATTTGGAACCATATGACAAAGTTCAAGATACTTTATTTGTTAGATACAACAGGTAAATCTCAAAGGAGACTCCTTGAACGTATGAAAAAAATCACATCACTTGAGTGACCTCCACAACTTACACGCTCCAGCAACAGACTGCATTTATAATGTATAATGACACTGATAACCTTCTCTTGCAGCTCTGCTCCCCTCTTTAAGAATTCTTTTATATTTTCAGACACAATTGCTTTGTTCATTCTAACACCTTCTACACATTTACCTCATTCTCATCCCAAGTACTGTTGTCACACAGGTTTTTAATTCAGTTGTTTGCTAACTGTAAGTCTTTGTGGTCTATCTACATTTTAGAAGAACTTGTGCACAGCACAAAATAATGCAAATGTCTTTCTCAGTGTATGTACTGAAGGATATGCATCCAGAGATTGGCTTTATGAACACGTCTTTCAGTACTCCATTTAAACGAATGATATTGATTTATAAAAACATATACAAAAAATTAACCTTGGACAAGTACAATGTCTAAGACACAGCTGGTAAAGATGTAAAATTATTCAGGTATTTCTAACTCTGAAATGACAAAGTATTACAGTATAAACTTAGGTTACACAGAGAAAGAACTTTTTCTTAAATCAAGAACTCTGTAACAGAATAAATAATTTACAGGCTTGAGAAGACCTGCATTATTTCCTACACAAAGACTTGTTACCTTTATTGTAAAAAGCTTAGAGGAACTTAATATCATTTCTGTCAGTGGCTGAAAAACTTAAATACCTGCTTTTGTTCACAAAATTCCCCTCTTTAAATCTGCTAGAGGTAGATGAAGATAAAATGAACCTCAAAATGTAAGATGCTGCAAATAAATTCTAACCCTGCAAATCTAGTGAACGTATGTTCTCACCAGATTTACTGAAAGCTGTTATTTTTTCTTTTTTTTAAATAGAACAGCACTCAACTTCCTCCTTCCCCCTTGTCAAAATCAGTGCTTGATACTGTCATAAAATAATTTTCAAAGCATTCCTGAATTAGAGCAGGAGCAGGTCCCACCTCACACTCTTTACTTGCTCTGATACACTGCTGCTGTCCCTGGAACAAGGACAACAGGCCAAGCTGCAGAACTTGGACTTGCAGGTTCAAGTAACTCCTGGGGAAGGTGCAGCAGTGAGCTGGGGCTGAAGGCGGAGAGAGCACTGGGCAGCCCTCACATCCACTGCAGATGTCATGACCATTCTGAAGATTTCTCCAAGAACACATTTAGCACAGGTGTCTGTGTGCAAGAGTTGCAAAATGTTTGGTTATTCCCCACAAAATCAGGGAGTTTATTAAGCTCACGAGCGTTTACAAGAGCTCATGTAAAGCCCTGGGTCTGGCACAGAGAAAATTGAAAAGCAGTGACAGAATTATCTAGAACATGAATGACTTCATTAGTATCCTGACAGACCAGAGGAAAAAATCTAAGATGAACTGTTTAGATCCAATTTCCTACTTTTCTGTAGGTTGACCTGTGGCTTCAAGCTTTCCAATGTCTCTTCTGGTCTCTCTTCACCTCTAATTTTATCTAGTTTCCTCAGCCAAAATCTATCAGTGTTGAAGCCAAGCATAGATAAGAAAGCATACAAGGAACAGGAATGAGCTTGGTAGCCTTTTTTAGATCTACTGAACAAAGTCTGTTTCCTCTTCATCACTCAGCAGACAAAAAGGAGGAAGCATTGCTACGTACCAGAACATCTGTGTAAAAGTGCCTCCAAGTCTCTTCACAACAGCAATACTGGCATGATCATAAAGACAGCATTCCTTTTCTTTTTTTCTTCCTCTGTATTATAACTGTAGACGTCATGATCTCATTTGGTATGCAAAAAATATAATTAGCTCAGTACAATTTCCACAGCAATTTGAAGTATGCCTTTTTCTCTTTTACCATTTTAATTGAATGAAAATGACAGGATGGACCGAGGTGGCAAACCCCAGCATTTTACAGAATTCACTTTGTTTGGGTTTGTTACAGAACAACGATCCTGCTGGTTAAACTAAAACCACAGATCCACACAAACAAGGCATCTTTTCTGCATTCTGGAATCAATGCATATTTAAATACTTGTATTCCTTCACAACATTATTAAGCTCCAGAAGACCCTGCTTTATGGACGCTGAGCCAATTTACTCTTACTGCTTTCCTGCTCGCTGAGCTTGAAGTGGGTGTAAGCTAAAATGCCCAACAACGTGCACAGAATCCCAAGGCCTTGATTAACAGACAGTGGATCCTTAAATAACAAGCACCCTCCCAGGAGGGTGATGCAGAACTTGAAATGTCCAAACATGTTATACCTAGACATCTGTTAAGGATAACAGCAAATAGCAGTAGTGTTTTTTACAAACAGGAACGCTTGGGAATGTCATTAACTACATCCACAGCAAGCAATGGTATGTCACCTTGACTTCAACTCATGCCACTTTACCGTGTCTCTGCAACTCAGAATTACCCTTCACCTAAGGCCTTCCACCCATTGTACACAACAACTGACATGCCAGCATTTCCTCAAGGGAGTCAAAGTGTGGGCGAATATTCTTTGTAGGCATGAAGGTCAAGAGAGTAAGTTAACCACCATTATCTATACAGAGAAATTAAATACTCTGCAACATGAACATGCTTTTCCAGCTTCACCATTTAAGATAAAGCAAGCAGGTGACCACTCTTCTCACAGAAAATCAGACCAAATGAATACTAACATAATTCATCTGGGAACAGGAGAAACAACTAATGGCATAAAGGATACGTGACAGGTGATGTATTTCCAATGATCCAGTAAATGGACAAGTTTACCATAAAGGCTATTACTCCGGACAGCAGTACCATTATCTGTGGATTGACAGACATGGTCAGTAATCTGACACGCTTTTGGCCTTGTAGATATATTGACAAGCCTTGACACGCTTGTAGATATATTCCAGGTTATTTATTTAGTTTCCTTTACTTTCAGATGCAAAGTATCAGGCAAGAAAAACATATGGAGAACAAAAATAGGAAGAACTTCAGATCAGTACAGACACTGGTGATGTGTATAAGTAGCTCAGAGTATGATGTCCATAAATATATCCTTATAAAACCACAAGCCTTTTCTCCTTCCCTCAGCAATTTAGAAATCACCTGAAGAATGATTTGGAAAGTCTGGCTACTCATACACACAGAGGTCATAGGCTTTGCCTTTCAGACAAGGTTTTACCTATGGTCACACTAAAAGCTATTATTAAAAACATCCAATTTTATCCCTGTGAATACTTGCTATCCCCTTCATAAACCGCAGCGCTACAAGAAAGGACCTATCACTGAGCAGCACAATCAGCAGTGGTATGAATGTGCCATTGGCTCTTTTCTGGACAGAAGGATAAAGAGAAATCAGTTGCCTTGGTGAAAATAAACCAGCAAACCTAGAGAAAAACCAACACTGGCATCCTTCCACACAAGAGGAGTTGAGAGTGTCAAAGTGAGCATGCTCATTTCTTTTCTGAGTGGACAGTAAGAGCTGAAACTAGGGCACTTACATAGTTTTAATTTAATACACTAAGGGAAGCTTCTGGATTTTGTCAGATTTTCCTGTTGCTCAGATGCCCTCTAAACAGAGACAAGAATAAGGAGGTAAATGGATTGTCGGACAGACTCCTCTGGCAGGAAGTGGGGTGGACACAAGGATGTTTTTATTTTTTCACATGCCCCTCTCATCTCATCACAGTCAACGACTGTACAAAAATCTGTTTTACAAACGAACAGATCTGACTGCCAAATTTAGCTACATCAGTGATGACTATTTATATTTAAATAAAGTCAATAAAAGCCTTACCACAGCAGAAAGTGTCCAGGGCCCAAATATTCCCCCTTCGCCAAAGACTGGCTCAAAGAAGGGTACGATGAACAACAACATAGCTGAAGACATTGGTGCCTGATAGTACAGCAACTGCATAGAGTTTACCTGCAACTCATGCTGCTTAGCTCCTACCCACTGAAACCAAAAGAGAAAGCTGTTACACACAAGGAAAAAAAAATAAAACAAAATCACCAATTATAAACTCGAGCAAAAGCAAACTGGCTACTAACACAGAAGGCGTCTCATGGGGACAATACTACATGAACGGGTTATTGAACATCATCTTCTGCCTTTGCCTAACTGGAGGTCTATATCTTTGTCTCCTGCAAGCACACAAGCCATGTGAGAAAGTGTTATTCTTAAGGAAGAACAAAAAAAGTAGCAGATCTTGGAAAAAAAGACCAGCTCAAGACAAATTCCAGATCCTGTCTATGATGGAGCTAAGCACCTTTGCCTAAACAGAGATTTGCTTTTGCCCCTTCTCATTTTTCTCCATGCACAAGCTAACAAAACCAGTAAATGTTTTTCTTTTACCAGTGTGTTCCAAATTTACTGGATTTCATTTCAGTATTGACTGCAACTTGCATTTTCAATGTAGCATGCTTTAAGAGATATTAGGTTATCTGTGAAGATGGATGGTACAGCCAAAAAGATGCATTTTTGTATTGCACTGAAGAATGTTTAATACTCCATAATTCACATTAATTGGTAACACGGATTCCAGCATATAAACTTCCTAAGTTAAAAAAAACAAAACCCAGAATAATTTCACTCAGGTACTCTTGTTCATCCAGCACACACCCCATCACTTAAAGTTATTACACATCATCTCTCTCCTCCTCCTGCCCCTAAACAGGGCAAGAGACCATTATTTATCATCTTGCACACTACAGGTCAAAGAGCATCACTGTTTTTGGATCATAGAAATTAATGTCACAAAGAAATTAATGTTTACATTCATGATGAGCATCACATCAACATGACAGGAGACAGAGTCATAGCTTATAATGAGCTGGTCTTGAGCTTTAGTATGATGTTACAGTGGAAAGGGCTAAGGCAGTCCTTGGACATACCTATTTTACAGCCATAACCAGCCAGAAAGGTTATACTCTGCATGTATATTAATTCACCCTCTACAAATCCACCTTAGATTGTGTATAGCCAAAATTGAGGAAGGATGCTCGTAAAATGCAAATAGTTGAGGGATAAACCACAGCATAAACAGGAGTGGTAAATGTCCTTTCTAGGGAGAGGCTCAGACACAAGGCACTGGCTTCAGCAAGGAGAAAATCTGTCCTCTAGAAAACCAGATTTTTTTTTACTGATAAAGCCATTTTCAGCCCTTGAAAATACACTCATGACAACACTGAAGATGACACCCCAATTTTAGCAGCGAGGACTACCAATTCCTTGAAGAATTTACCTTAAAATAGTACAAATTACTTACACAATTTAAAAATAGTATTTTTATATATGAGTGTATATACATATATAACGGAATATGGGGGGTTTCCCCATATGGCAACCCACCGTTCAAACGCGATCTAACTCAAAGGGGCAGCACCTCGCAGACCAGCCACCACAACGCTCCCACCTCTCCTTCCCGCCATTACCTACCACTTGGTAGAGGGAGGTCACCAGGACGCCCATGGTGGCGAACGCCATCCCGAGGACGTTAAACTTCACGTCGTAGTAGGAGTTGAGGAAGACACCCAGCGTGATGGGGACCTGTGGAGACGGGGACAGGCGGGGTTAGAGCCATTGCCTCAGGCGTCGCCTCAGGGCAATCATTCCCCTCTCCCCTGCCGCTTCCTCACCAAGGTGAGCTTGATACGGAGAGGGAAGGTCTTGCCGTAAGCCAAAGTCTGTATGACCACGATGACCGGCGTGGTCATGGCCTTGGCCAGCTGGTAGGTACCGATGGTGTTGCTCTGCAGGGAGAGGTTGGTGAAAACGACGAAGCCGCAGAAGCTGAGGGCCAAAGGCAGTACCTGCGAGGGCTGCAAGCTCTTAGGGGAGAAGGCGCCGAGCGCTTGGCACAGGTAAAGGCCGAGCCAGGTGATTGCGAAGTGCACCAGGGTGAGGCTGAGGTTGGGGAAGCCCAGCCGCACGTACAGCCACTTGTTCAGGAACACGATGCAGATGGAGGCGGCCAGGTTCACCAGCAGACCCGCCGCCAGACGGCCCTGCGCCGGCAGCCAACCCATGGCGTCCCCGCTGGGCGCCAGGCGCCGGGCACCAGCGGCTCAGGCCGCCCCCCCCGGCCACCCGCGCTCCGCCCGACACCGGGCGCCCGCCTCCGCCGGGACACGTGGGATCGCGCCTTCCGGTGGCGCCGCCCGCCCCGGCACGGCCCCTGGGGCGGAGCTGCGGATCCCAGGGGCTCCGCCCGACCGCGGAAGTGACCGGGCGGGATGAGGCGGTGCGGGTCCCCGGCAGGTACAGGGGGAACGTGCACCAGGCCCGAAGGACACCGGCTTCCCCTTCTCCGTACATCCGCTCCGGTCCTGCTGCCCAGCAGCGGGCAGAAACGCATTCTCTCGCCAAGGGGCAAGCATCGCTGAGCGACCGGAGTAGGAGTTTCTATAAACACGCTTAAAAATAGAGTCGTAGGCACAGGTGCAGCACAAATCACGTTCTTCGGCCAGTGGCTGAAGGCACAGACTAGGTGGAGGAGCTGAAGCCCTTGGCTGACTGCGCTGCGGCTGCATCCTCTGTGCTCTGCAGTAAAGGGAGAAGCAGCTAAACGTGTAAACGGGCAGGAGGAGGTTTTTAAGAAAATTATGGTATCTCAAACTTTGGAGTTTCAAGGTGCGATCACCTCTCCTGGTTGAGGATTACAGCAACGTTTTGGCAACTACACAAGAGTACATCAGAACAGTTCAAACCCCAAAGCAATCCTCCCCTCCTCCTACGGGCTGGCAGCAGCCCTCCGCTTTTGGTCTTCCTTTCTTCCAGCCCCCTGTGTCTGTGTTCCACACGTATCCCTGTGGCAGTCTCACTTGCCTCTTCCCTGCACCCTTGCACATTCTCCTGCAAAGTGGTGTTTCCAGTCCACAGGCAGCTTTTTGGTTACGGCAAAGAGGTTAAGGAGGTTCATACACTCACCATTTTTATATAATGCCATTTAAATTAGAGTGAACAAACATTTTCTGTTTGTGAAGCACTTTAATTAGAAAAAAAGAAAAAATTATGAAACAGGTTGTGTAGCAAACATCATCTCTGAAGTTGATCAGAGTTTTTCAAGTTGAAATCTGAGGATGAATCTGTTCCCTCCCCCAATGATCAGACCAGTCTGTTGAGTCAGGGTTTTGTTCTTTTTGTTTTCTTAACAACCAGAATGTCCACATTCAGAAGTTTTTGCAAGTATCTCATGATATCTTATGCCTGAATTTCATACCCCAAAGGATCAAGATCTTGGTCCAGAAGCATCAGAGAAGATTCCCTCAGCTTCAGTAGAAGTTTTCGGAGTTCATCCTTTGAAAATACCTAATAAAAAGAAACCATAAGGAAGTTATATTTATTCACAATGAAAGGCACCGACATCAAAGGAAATGATGGCTCATTAAGTTACTATTTTTTTCTTTCTATTTAAGACAGTGTGAACATAAGACATTTCAGAACGGCATTTAGTAAAGAACTAGCAGCAGCACCCCGAATCTGAAGGTAGTCTCAAGATAGCTCTGTCTCATAACTGCTACAGCAATTACTGGTAAACAGCCAAATTGAATTTCCATGTTATTGCTAGCAGAGATTTTAAGCCCATCCAGGCGAATGCATCACAGTATTTTTCTCAGCTTTGATGTTTATTTCCAGACTTCTAATCAATGTTTTGTTCTCTGGGGGCGTTGCTGTGGTTTAGTTTTAGTTGGGGTTTGTTTTGATTGGCTTTGGTTTTGGGCCGGTTTTGTGGTAAGAGTTTTTTTGGGGCTGTTTCTCAAGGTTTTGGAAGGAAAGAAGGTTTGGGGTAAACCAAGTGCTCCAAAGCAAAACCTGCTTATACAGTGTTCTGAGAGGTAATGGGAATGAAAAAGAAAAGAAAAAAAAAGTCAATTAGAATTCTGCAGTTCAACTTCGAATCACAGTATCATTTAGGTTGGAAAAGTCCTTTAAGATCACAAAGTTCCAACCATTAAACTCATCAGAACTCAGAACTGCTGCTTGTCAAAACACTGGTGGCATCTTCAGCATTTCAAAGTTAACTCCTTAATTCCTTAAGTCAGGATACCAGGAAACCCTTTACTACTGCAGTGAATGGGAAGAGATAAAGAAACTTCTGATGCTAAGGAACATATGGCATCTTCTTCTTCATATAGAAGCTTTTCCCACAGTCAACCCACAGAGCCAAGCTGTCTGCAGCTCTCTAACTTACCGTGTAAAGCTTGTGTCGCTCAGAAGCAACCATGTCAGCCAGCCGCAAGCACTCCTGGTACTGCCCAGTACTGTGTAACACCGTGTGCAGCAAAAAGCACATCATAGGCAAGCATAGCTTTCGCAGCAAAATCATCTGGTGTATTCGTTCAGGGTCATCCTCGGCATCCTTATCACAGCAAAATAGCACATTAGTATTACGAACATCACCTCTAAAAGGCAACCTGGCAAAACCATGTAAGGAATACCATCAGAGGCAAGAAAGTGGAATAACCAGCCTAGGCTGGACTGACAGATCAATTTATACAGTAACTGAAGGGGAAGCAATCCGTAAGGGGTCACAGCAAGGCCCGAGTAAGTTAAAGAGCTGCACATCAAGCTAAAGGTAACAAAGGTACAGCTGGGTGCAACCCATGCCATTGATACAAAAATTCATTTTACCTCTCTGACATCAACCATCCATCCTCCATCCACAAACAGCAATACATTGTACATTTTCTCTTTCACATCAGCTGTAAGAGCATCCAAGAGGCCTTTCCAAATACCATAATCCATCTGGCAAAAAAACAAAAAATAAACTACTGCAGAACAGGATAATTTCCAAGGGTATTTTAACACAGACTTTTCACCCAGCATGCAACAGCCAGAGGAACTCCAATTCAAATTGGCATCTTCAGCCAGTGGCTGACACTTAAAAGCCTGCTGCTAACAGCTATTTCCATCCTTGCTTAATTCCCTGTCCAGAGTCAGGCAGGTTGCTCAGAAGCAAAGCCACTAGAGAAAGATCATTTTAAACAACTTATTCAGCCATGCTTATAAAACAAGTTCTTGTTTTTTCGCCAAAACAAACAGAATGGCAGCATCTTTTAGAAAAGAAAATGTGACAAATACAAGAATAAAGAGTTAATAGGATAAGCACTCACATTTATTAACAATACTGACAATCAATACATTAGAATGAATATTTACTACTATGTTACAGTATTATATGTAAAGCTGTAAAAAAGATAATTTATTGTGCAGTGGCATTACTGTTCTACTGTCTCACGCTCCCTGAACATAAAACCAGAATAATTTATAATGGAGTTCTTAGGCAATCCGAATTAACAGTCTTCTACTCTGTTCTGCTAAACTAAGACTGCTTCCTAAGCAAGAACATAAATGTTTATAGCAAACAACTTGAATTTTTACTTACCTCATACTTCTTTTCTTTATGTTCATGGGCCACTTTTTCAGTGAAATTTGCTTGTGGTAACAAAGAAGGTTTCTGTGGAGCCGAGTTCATGTGTTTAAACCATTCGTTAAATGTTTCGTGGGCTTCCTGGATTGTATTGGAAACAGTGTTAGGACATTTTTGGCTCACAGAATTACAAGACATTATTAAATGCACAGCTATACAGTGCATCCAGGAATAAGAAGTTAAATCAAATGGACAAACCTTAAAGTTTCACCACCAAGGCAAAGCCACCATTATCTCTATGTTATAACTTGGAACACAGCACATCTGAAACTCACCAAATATGCCCGAATACATAAATGTTCTCGTATAGCATTGTCATCTTCAGCTGGAAGTGGAGTATCCATTCCCTGCTCTTCCCACTGGTTATATATTTCTGCTATAGAGTCTTGGGGAATCTTCACGAACACATCTTTTGCAGCTTCATGTTTCTTGGATGCTATGAGAATGTGAACCAAGTATCAACAGCTTTGCAATTTCCATGCTGGCAAATCCATGCTTTTTAATTACTAGATTGGATGTTATATCAAATGGAGTGCCAAAAGCCAGTGGGCACAAAACCAACGTTTAGAAAGTCTACAATATTTGTAAAGTTTAGTACCCAAGAACTTCCTCATGATTGCATTGCTTTGCTTAAGTGCTTCTGCCCTCTGTGCAGGATCGAATACGAGCCAGTCAATTACATCGATTTTCAGCCGATCTGCCTGAAAAAATCCAACATACAGATTCACTCACATTTCAGGCACACACCCGTTGTTAGACACATTAATTCTGGCCAGTGAAATACACAAGATTCTAGACATGCTTGGACAGCATTATGGCATACTAACAAGGATCACTTTATTCACAACTTTTGATTCTAAAACTTAGGAAACAATCTCTGCAATCTGGAAGAATTCAAAAATCCATTTTTAAGCATTCCCAAGATATTTAAACCAGCATCAGGTCTCAAAAAAATTTACGGATTACCGTGCATCTTCCTCAAACTTTAATATGAATGCACTGCACAAACACGGTTTATGAACCCTTGCTGAAATATTCAGAGGCGCTACCAGCACGCAACCACAGTTCTTCAGTTCTCCTGTTAAGATAAACTGTCTGGCTTAAAGAGTTTAAACATTGTACTGAACAGCAAAAAAACACCCACAACTTTGCAAACTATCAGCTGCTTTCTAAACAGTACTTTGAATGCAAGGTATTAGCAGTACCTCACTACCAGTGAAGTACTGAGTTGGATCCAACCAACACACAGTAGTGATGACAAGGAAACTGTCAATAAAGGCAGTCATAGAATCACAGAATGGTTTGATTTGGAAGGAACCTTAAAGATCATCCAGTTCCAACTCCTCAGCCATAAGCAGGGACAATTTTCACTAGAACAGGTCACTCAAAGCCCCATGCAACCTGGCCTTGAACACTGCCAGGGATGGGGCAGCCACAGCTTCTCTGGGCACCCTGTGCCAGCGCCTCACAACTCCCAGAGTAAAGAATTTCTTCCTAATGTCTAATGTAAATCTATCCTCTTTCAGTTTAAAGACATTCCTCCTCATCCTATCACTACTTGATCTTATAATAAGTCATAGCTAGAATGTCACTTAAGCACGCAAAAAGGTATATCAGAGATCTAAAGCATTAATCCTTATAATTCTTAGAAGCCACAAGAATACCCTACTCTCAGCTACAACTTTTTTTGTTACAGTCATTTCATGGGCTTTTAGCAGCATATTGTTTGCACACAGACATGCTGCTGAGCAACACACATCGCAGCCCAGAAGATCAAGGAGATGTAGAAACAGGAGTTACGGATTTGTGCAATTCAGCTCCTCACTTGGTCACACGGAAAGTGCATTTCCCTCTCAGGCTTTTTTAAGGCAATTTCCGCCACCATCAAAAGGTAGATACGGATCATATGTAGTAAAAAACTCTGTGGTTGGTGGCAAACTGGAACATCTGCCCTGTGAAGTACACTCACCTCTGTTGTGCCTGTATCTAACATATGGTCATGGTGACTGAATTCACCAGCATCCTTCTTGCGGATATTTTCAACAACGGTTTTTGTTATGGTTGCAACATCCAGACCTGGGTTAAGAGAGAGAACTATGTAAGAGCAATCACAAATTTAAACTTGCCACAAAATGAATTTCAGACTTGATCTTATTCCTTGCTGCTAGGAATTCTTATCAGTCTGTTCATACATCATCAGATTAAATGATAAGCTTTAGAGATATGCAATTTATTGCAGACATCTTAGAAGAATGGCATTTGAGATAACAGAGAACATCTAACATGGGAAAAAGAACAAGACAAATTAATTTTTCAGTCTGTGCTAGAGACCAGCATCTAGATGTATTTGCTAGGACCACTGATTCCCACAATTCTGATGGGAAGACTGATTTGACAGCATTGTACCAGGGAAAGCTCAGAATAGCTGTCTTCCAGATGCTTACGCAGGATGTTTTATTTTTTAGGCCTTAGCCAAGTTTCTAAAAGCAAATGGTTCAAAAATAATTGAAGAAAAGTTAGACACTGAAGTCTGCACTAAACCCACTTCTTTGCAAATTGTGAGTGGCACAGAGGCACTGTAAACCAATGGACAGTGTGCTGCTTCACCTTTTAGTTTGATGTACAGGCCTGGAAGGAAGGTTACCATTAATGCAAGCAACAGCTGAAAAAGACTACTATAAATAGGACAAAAAAATTAAGATGCTTATAACCTTCCTAAATCTACAAACTGGTACGTATTTTTAGTATTAGTTTTCTGAAATAATACGATCATGTCAAGCTTCAGAGCATGTATTTGAGAAAGGCAGCTGAGTTTGGACATAATCCAGAAACCAAAGCAAGATTTAGTTTAACTCAGAAAAGGAACTGCAGTTCCATGTTACTTAAAAAACACAATATACCTATTTGAAGAAGTGATTAAGAAAATTCATTTAATTTAATTGAAAAATGAAGAGGCACAGGAAGGAAACAATACCATCTTCACAGCTAAGTCTTGCATTAAAAACTACTAAAAGACAAAATAAGCCAGGGTAAGAAATGGTAACTGGAATACCAGCATGTCTCACCTGCATCTTTTGCTAATTCAAGGCAGTGGTGGCGTTGATCACTGTCAGTAACATCTTCAAGAAATAAAGCATACTGAGCAACAGCTAGCTCTGGGGGTAAGTGGCTTACATAAAACGCTATTAAGTCTGTGAGCTTCTCAGATATCAACCGCTGCAGAGTAAGAAGCAAACATTTAGAAAAACATACAATATTCCTCTGTGTAAGCCCAGAAGTGCTTTTCACTTGCGTGAAAACATAAATGTGGAACGAATTTCTGATTAGTTTGTTCTGCTATATGTAGCTTCCACATCTGAGCTTCTAAGCAAAGATCAATTAATAGTCTCTTATTTTAAGCACTACTGACAGAAACTGCTTATTAGGCAAGCTTCCGTTTACCTCTTGGAGAAGAAAGCATTATCTGCTTCATAGCTCTCTCCATCCTGTAACCTTAAGTCTCCTTTTCTTCCTCCTTCATTGCTAAATTACATTAGAGAAAGCAAAGTAGATTTCTGAAAGCTTACCTGAATGTAGGTCTTCAGGACTTCAACAGAAACTTCCTCCTTATTGCAAAGAAATACAAATTCGATTTTAAAACAGATAATGTGTGTGTGTGTAAGATACTTTGCAGTAGTATTACACAGACACAAGGTTATTTGCTAAATTCTGCTTCAGTAATCTACGAGAGGCTCAGCTGGAAGAACTGCTTCTCTCAGACAATGATTAAAAACAGTATGTCTTATGATCCAAAGATTTAGTGTTCCAAAGAATTTCTTTTTCAGCAACTGGATCATACAGTTTTTGGTCTAACTGGAAAGTTACTTTTTAAATTGTTTTTAAAATCTTCCCATTTTACCGTATTTTATTTTTTTTATTAATAACTGTCAGGTGAACAGATGCCTACTGCAGTGTCATACACACATGCTGTATTACAGAAAATCCTAATGTTCTGTTGTACAGGGTATAAACGTCACCTGGCTCATCTGTAATAACCTGAATGATCAAAGTATAGTTTGAGCACCTGAGACTGCATTAGCTGAACCAAGTGTTTGTTACTGTGAACAACTATCATTTTAGTTTTATATTTGTAAATTAAATTACGGGCCTTCATCTAAGCATATGCCTGTATGAATTGTACATGAGCATCAAATAAGGAACATCAGAAAAGCTTTCACAGCTGCCTTTTCGCTCTGAGGTCCTGAGGGTTGATAAGTAATCTTCCAGTAAATCCACCCACTCCAGAATGGTAGAGGCAGTAATCAGCAGTTACTCACAATCCAACAATGAAATTTACATAGCAAATCGCACCTTTTCTGTCCCCTCTGTTAAATCTGCACTAGCAACTAGTTTTACCATATTGTAGCTTAAAAGACCTGCTCTATCAAATTTTGAGTCTGGCTTAAAAACATATACATACATATATATATACACACACACATATATATATATGCACATACATATATATACACATATATGTATATGCACACACACACAAGTTTCTCCTAATTACCTAAATGTTAACTGACTTCAAAATAAATTTCAGTGGGGAATGAAGCAACAGTTAGAGGCATGAAAAAACTAACTCAGAGCTGTACTTAAATCATCTCTTTTGCTGCAATAGGTTACACTCAAACTTTTTTGATACATAAGTACTTCTGAATTTTAAAATAGTAGAAAAGGTGAGCTTTTAATTACTTTGTATTGCACCAGAAAAGAGTAATTACAGCTATGGGATCCATCTGTGTATTTAGCATAAATAAACTAGGTAGCTAGTAGGCTATACTGAGTATATATTTTAAGAAAATATGAGAGTTTCAGTTAGTACCAATTACCTCAAGCGAAAACATTCATGAGAGTCCTTTGAGTTGTACCTAATATTGGGTTCCATTCAAAGCATCTTGGCTGCTATGAATAGGCCTAATGCTGAAGTTTGAGTTAGGTCCTTTTCAATAAAGAGCTTAGGAGTAGAATCCATCATCCTCAAAAATAATTTTTAAGCTGAACTGGAGGGGAGGAGGATGCTCTTTTCTAAGTCTGACTGCTGCATTTAGGCTCTAAAATCAACAAACACACTATTTAACCATGCAGCTCCTCATTAGCCTGGTAATGATTTACCATCATTGTATGCAGTTTAGATATTTACATACAAGCATTTCTACTTCAAAGACTAGCTACTGCTATGACAACAAATGAGATACAAGTGAATTTACCTTAGTTTGCATGCCCAAAGTGCGGAAAAACAGAATAAGATGTGTCATGAATCGAAGGAGGTGCCCTGGGAGGACACTTCTGTCTTTGGAAAGCCATCTGCTGAATTCTTCCATCAAACCTATAGTCATCAAGTAAATGTGGGTATTAGCCATACCAAGGGAAAAAAAACCCCACCTAAGAAACATTCCAAAATTATTCATTCAAGAAATGTGATTTAGCCTCAAAAACCCAACAGACAGAACAGCAACAGTTTTGGGAAGATTTATCCGTTTGGCTTAAATATCTGCTATATATACATTGTATTTCTTGGGAGAAGTTAGACATGAGACTATTGCTACCTTCTGACACATTTACAGGATTTCATGACTTCTTTGAAAACTAGCTTGTATGTCAAACTGCAGTTCCTGATAAAAGAAGCAGCTTAGCTTTTAGGTGGAGTTTGCCTACTGTGTGCTTCCAAAATCCACTGACATATAGGTTTCTGGAAAGGTCACTAGAAATAATGTAGTCAATTGACATTTAAGAATCACTCAGAGAAAACCTCACCATCCACATCTCCCAGTATAATGAATTTCTGAATCACATGATAGTGTTCTTGGTTCTCCTCTATAACTCTCTGGGGAGAGAAAAAGAAAGTTCAAACTTTGAATAAAATCTTCTAGCATAATGTCTGAAGAAAGCAAACTTCTAAATAAAACAAAGTTTCCTTTGGGAAAAAAAAAGCTATCCTATTTCAAGGGGTATTCTGCATAAAGAGCAGAAGAAAACGCACTTGCTATCTCAATGTCAAATTACAAGAATATTGACAAACTGAAAGAAGAACCAGAATACAGATCTGCGGAGTTAAAATTCCATGGAAGAGATCCAACACTAACCTTCACAGCTTTTCTGCTCTGAAGAGAACAAATAACATGTTACCTAGAACTGATTGTACAAAGTCACAGAAGCAGCAACAATGTATACAAATCATAAAAGAAAATGCCCCTGAAACTTGAGGAAGAAGAGATTTTTTTTCCCCAGTAAAGGAATTGATGCATGAAATACAACTCAAATGCACATATAAAGTTGCTGTATGGGGGTGGACTGCACTAGAAAGGCAAAGTCAGATGTGTGCATCTGTGGCTGACTGCATCAATCCGTTAGATGTCTTTCAACATACCTTTGTCTTAGCAATGTGATAAATGCTGTATGTTCATTCCATCAAATAAGAGGAAGTATAGCTTCAATTTAATCTTTACAAAATTAACATAAAAGTTATATATTCGATCTTAAATGAAATAAGTATCCTGGGTATTATAAATAACAAATACAGTATGTTCAAGCAAATGTGCTTTTATATTTTGAAAGGCCTGTTCTGAAATACGCACACAAACTCCTATATAGAAAACTGCATGTAATCAATCTTTGCCTATTTTATCAAAGTGTTAAATACTTGATTTAATCTGCTTTGTATGGCTGACAACACTTGACAGTCAGCTGTTTCTTGAGCACATTCAACTAGTTTGACAGACACAGGGCAAAACAAAACCTATATCTTCATCGTTAACAGGTGGCAGCATATAGAAAAATCTGTTTGATTTGACAAATTGCACATTACAGAGGTAGAAAACCTAAAATAAATCAGTCATTGCATATTTGAGCATTTTGTTAAATACTGTAGTAAGAGTAGAACCTGGTGAATAGTAAGAGATGGTAAACAGTGAGAGATACAGTGTAATTATTATGTACCTTTTTGTCTGTTGCTTGAAGTTCTTCAAAAACTTTTTCTGAAGTCCAGCTTCAAAGTAGGAGAGAAAAGGCAAAAAATGTTACCTTGAATATTCCAAGCAGATCATACAGGATCCTTTATTGAGGGTAGGTTCATAACTGTACTTAAAACTTACTTTGTTTCTAAATAATCTCTAGGGAGCTCTTCCATCTCCTCTGCAGTTATTACTGAGGTTCGTATTTCCTGCTCAACAAGAGTATCCACCATGACTCTGAAATATGCCCAAACAGTATCTTCCCAGGTATCGCAAACTGGAAGCAGCTACAGATTCAGAAAACAGAGCAAAAGTTATCAAGAGATGGAGAACAATCAGGAATCCAAACAGAGTAACTGTAATTTAAGATCAGATTTCTGGGCACCAAAGCAGACTAATAATCATCATGAACAGCAGCTTTTCCTCCATCACAGCAACCAAAACCCTCTTTCACTGAAGAATGCTCTATTTCCTTGATTGCTTTATGTCAATGAAGGCAAGTATCTTCTGTTCTATAAGTCTATAAAAGAATTAATTTTAAATATCAATGAATAAACCCTGGAAACATTCCCTATTCCCCCTCTTTTTATTTTCTGAATTATCTTTATTTCTACTACATCACACCAAGACGAAGGGTGTTGGTGGTAGGAAATCAAACTCCTCATGTAAGAGCCCACCAGTGATTACTGTAACAGCAAAAAACCTTTAATGACAGTCTGCAATGTTCCTCACTGTTTTTAAAATTAATAAGTGATTTAAAATCCCTAGTTAGGGGTGGAAAAGCAGAAAAACATCTGGAGGATTTAAACTAGAGACAACTAAAGTGAGCATTGTACAGAATATAAAGCCTATTGACAATGAAATTCAGATACAGAATAATTTTTTAATATGCCAACTCATCTATAGGAATACTGTGCATGAGCAGGAAAGTGACTATATAAGCTCTTAAATAATACTTAACTAGAAAAGAACTGAAACAACATTAGAAATCTTCATACTGGAAATTAGCAGTAATAAGAAAAGTCTATTGTATATTTAATGCACATCAATCCTACAAGAACATATCTACTCAAGCAGCAATATTTGCTACTGTCCTGTTTATTAGATCTTTAAAAGTACAATAACCAGTAATTGCAGTATTTCTGATGATATCCCTGTTACACATAAGAAAAAAATGCCAGAAGGTGCAACATACCTGTTTCAGGTTTCCACTCAGTGCAGCATAGATTGCTCTCTCATACCTATTAAACTGTTCCTAAAATAAACAGTAAAAAAAATGTAACTTTTAAAAGCATGTACATTTTCTTGTCACTTCACATTTTATTAGAGATTAATCCACTACAAAATGTTTCATCTAGCAGTTTTCCAAGAAAAGCTGGAAAATCATAGAACACATCAGGAGCCAAAATAATAGCAGGTGACTTTCCCTTTGCATCTTTCCACTGGCATCTTCTTGTAAGTTAATTTTTATGTTGACCTGGAATGAAGCAATGGTTTTCCTTTTCCATTCAATTAAGTCAAGATGAAAGTCAGTATTAGCAGTTTCACTTTCAACCAAATAAAAAAAAGCCAGACATTTCTTAAGCCTGAAAAACTGGTGCTGATTATCCAGCTTTCTCACTGCCAGACACAAATACATTCTTTCAGAAGTCCTCTTGGAAACATTAACTAGAAGTCCTACGGGCAGAGGGGGTAGGTTTACTTAAAATGTTACAGAGCTCAGAAAGGCTTAAATTTACACATTAATACATCAGGCAACTCAGCATTATCTTACCTCTTCAGCCATACGCCAACAACTTATTTTCCAAATGCACCTGTATGGATTCCCTTGAACAGGCTCGAGCTCTTGCCCTAAATGTGAAGGAGGATTAAGAAGAAAAAAAAAAGAAAGAAGAAAAAGGTGTTATTAAAAAAAAAAGAGAAAGCAGTAAGAAGCTAAAGCCTATTTTCTGTTATTAACCCAATTTCAATCCCTTTGGAACTCTTCCCAAAGCCTTTCGACGTTTTCAACTGGACCACAAGGCAGCTTTTCTGGGAAGTTTGGTAAATGCACAACTTAAAGTTACAGTATTCTGAAAGCTTAGCTGTTATCTAGTCTTGAAGAAAATAATGTTTCTGACCATAACTACAGTGTTTACATTTGGAAAACACAAAGTTAAGGAGAAAAAGTATTTTTATATCCTAAGGAATACAACCTTCTAAAAAAAGGTCACTGCTTCAGTATGCTATTCTGCATGCATCTGCATGAGGCATGAATTAAACCTCACATAGCAGCAGGCTAGGTGGGTATGACTCAAAACAAGGCTAGGACATTGGTGGAGCATGCAGATAAACAGATCAGGATTTGAAAAGCACAAGGCATTATGACTTCCAGACCCAGCTATGTGCAACACTTAGACACGGTCTTAAATTCTTTGCTAAATCCTGCCATCCTCAGCATAGAGAGAAGCAAGATACTGTGTTATAAATAGGACTGTGCACAAGGAACCCCAAAACCAAAGAGAAGGGTAACTTAAATTTCAAGCATTTTAAAAGCATCTCTTTTTCCTACATTCACATTTGCTGAACTTACTATGTCTTACTATGCTTTTATGAAGCTGGATACAGTGTCCAACTTTTGAGCCTGTAAGCAACAAAATGCTTGCAAGGTAGCACAAGTCAGGTGTTGAGAAAATACAGACTGAAATGTTACATGGAGGTAGAAAAAGTCTGTCCGGACCTCTGAGACACCTGCTACTTTGTGATTATGCTTGATTTTCAAAAAGAAAGTGACTTTTGCACTTTAAGTGGATTCAGTGAACTCAACACCTTCAACTAAAGTAATTTCATATTCTGTTTACATATGTTCAACAGACATGGTAAATATTTTAGATACAAAAGGGCTCTTCAGGTGAAAGGAAAGAGCTATTTCTCTCTGCCGCAGATAGGTATTAAAAGAAAGCCCTATTTTTACATCTGTCTTAAATGCACTTTGAAGTAGGTACCTCCATTTATGTTAGGATCGTGGTACAATTTCCACCCCTCTAAAGTTGCAGCTCTCCAGGCCTGGCCACATCGTTTGCATAAGCGCTGTGCCTGAAAAAGAATTAATTTTCTCAGCAACAGACCTGAAGGCTGGAAAAGCAGCAGCTCCTCCTTTAAAAATGTGAACAGTATTAAAATAATTTGTGTACAGATTCTACTACAAAAAAAAAAGCACAAAGAATCTTAAATTCGAAACAACTGAAAGATTTCAAAGTAAATAAAATGCCAGTGTTGTTTTTTTACTAAACAGCTTTTCAGTCAGTATTTATAGTAATGTAAGAAATACAGTCTCATCTTTGCTAGCTTGAAACAGCTGTTATGCATCCTTTTGATAAGTTTAGTTTAGGGTGTCATCTTGCTGCTTAGATGCATAATCCATGTCTTCATGCAGTCATCTACTTTTCCAGTTAACTTAGCCTTCCAAACCCGTCATGCACTTCTAAAAATAGCAATCCCACCTTTCCCACAATGATATTCAATAGTCTGTGCAGCAGCACAAACAGGTATTCAAAGCTATTTTGAATAGCATGTAAAGTAGAACAGGAACTGTACAAAACCACTTGCCTACAATTCTCCCAAACCCACATCCCTGGCGTGGGGGGAACAATCAGCTAAAGATTATCTAATAAGTCTGGCTGGTACTATTCCAGGACTGACAAAACAGTACGAACATACAGAAATCGCAATATGCAGTCTTGGCTTGTTTAGGCAAATCCTGTTCTTTTCACACTGGAAGGCTGCACACATTCAGCCATTTGGGAAATGGTGACAAACAGTAAGTGCAGAGAACAGACAAGCAAGTTGTTCTAGATTACCTGCTGTGTATTACCTATTGTACAGTAAATGAACAGAGGTTCATTCTTAATTCAGAGTAAACTCAAAGTATTTTGACTTACTCTTTCAGTAGCGAATAACACACTTCATGCTTATCAGACAGTAGGGACATCGTAACAGTGACTGCAGAACAACTGATGCCGCAAATTTATATTCATGTTGCCCTGCAGCAATATGCTGATGTGCCCATATCAGAAAATGAACAGATGTGCACCATGCTGCAACAGAATACTAGCAAGTAACCAGATTTCTAAGTCTAAGGTCTTGGATACAAGAAACAAGAGCCCCTTTTTTCCCTCCCATTACTCATATGTCATTATATATACATAGAGCCTAGTGTAAGGGAATTGGTTTCCAGCTGAAGCCTTTAAACAACACCACAATACAAGTACTTACATGATTAAACCATGAAAGTCACTTCACAACTGGGGATTGTTATTCAGAACAGCTTTAGGACTGAAATTGCCTGGCTGTTACTCAGCTAAAGATTAATGCAAAGTATACACATCAGATATTCTCTAAGGTGGGGGAATAAGCAGACTTATAGTGAAAGAATTAATGGAGGATAATAACATGCTTTCTGGAATACTCAGATCAAGTCAATCATAGTTTTCACCACTGAAGACCATGCCAAACAACAAAGGTAAGAAAATGAAGGGTAGAAAGGAAGAAAGAAAAGTTATTTTAACCAGTAGGAATAACCACTATAAATAACTAGGCTTATTCTGATGGCAGCATTAGCCTATGGAGCTTGTGCATTCGTGCCCAGTTCTCAGTCCCAGGACACTTCTACAGATATGCCATTGCAACTGTTTGTACAACAATGTGATAAAAATAGGCCTGATTCTCTCCCTCAACTCCACTCAGATCATACACCAAAGGGAATGATAGAGGAGCAGAGCAGTAAAGTGTGCTTAATTTAATGCTATTTCTAAGAAAAACATACATCAAACCTCTCTCTCTAGCTAAAATTGCCAGTGTTCCACTCTAATATCATAGAATGGTTTGGGTTGGAAGGGACCTTAAAGACCACCTAGTTTCAACCCCCTGCCAGAGGCAGGGACACCTTCCACTAGACCAGGTTGCTCCAAGCCCCATCTTGCTTAGCCCTGAACACTTCCAGGGATGGGGCAGCCACAGCTACTCTGGCCAACAGGTTCTAGTGCTTCAACACCCTCACAGGAAAGAGCTCCTTCATAATACCTAATCTATATCTAGAAGGAAGCCTGTAACAATACACTGATTATTAGAGATTATAAAGCCACTACAGTGAAAAAAAATGTCTGACAGCCAAAAAAAACATGCAACATTTTTTTCCATAACATCTACTCTATATCCCAAAATTACATAACTAAATGCAAGATTTTATTAAAATACTAATTCAGCAGCCCATCTCTGTCAGTACTGAAAATAAATTGGAAATTAATTCACAAGCCAAATTTAAACAGACATTTTAGTACAGAACTTTCCTTAGCTTTAATAGTAAGATGCAAAATAAGTTACAGTACTTAATCATGAAGATACTGTAACTTTCTGCAGCTTACCTCATCTGTCATTCCTGCTCTGATGAGAGTAAAGAGATACTTCAATAACCTTGCATCATCTTCTCGGTCCAAATCATCCAGTGGCAATTTCTGTCTGATAGGAGCATCTGGATCCTGCAAGGAAAAAAGTCGTCATCCATCCACACAGTGCCTATTATGCCTTTTCCAATGATTTCCAGACCTGTTTTTTAATTTGGAGTCACTTTTTCACATTGGCACAACAATCTGTACAACCCACGTAATATCTAGCACGGCACCTTCCTGTTTTTCCTCTTGTTTGTCCTGTTCCTCTTCTGACACTGGTCCTATCAGAAGGAGCCACTGCAATTTCTTTATTTACTCCACACTTTGTTTTTTGCCTCTCTTTCAACTCTTCTCACCATCAAACATCCTTTCCCCTTCTGCCTCTCTACTTCACCTTTTAACTGAGAAGGCTTTTCATAACATCTGTACTTGCTTCTATTTAATCCAAACAAATTTTCCCAAGCCAATCAATACCTCAGATCACTCCCCAACTGAATTAATCTTCCATGAGTACTTTGCTGTCACTGAGACAATTTGTTACCTCATTCTACTGGACAGTCCTTTCTTTCCTTGACTTCTCCATTACTTTTTGCTACAGTAGCTATCAGGGAATCCCATCAGGACTTAGTTTCCTTGTACTAGCTCTTGTATAAAGACAGCATGCCCTTATCTGCAAGGGCTTCCAAACAATTTTATAAGCTTTTCTGTTTAGGAGTATGGGTTTGCATCAGACATAAAAAGTACTAATAAAGCCATTTACTTCACCAAATAGACCACAAGTACTTGTGAAGAAGGGTGGGGATATGGACATGAGTGCTGGAAGAGAAGTGGACAGATCCTCCAAAAAGACTCAAGAGGTGCCAAGCCTCATTTCTGTACTGACTTTGAAATAGTACAACTACTTTTGGATAATACAACCATCTAAGAACTGGCAGAAGGCTGTGAAAATAGCATATATGCTTTCTCTAACCCATTCTGAAACCAAACCTGATTTTCAATAGTACTTACCAGCTCTGTTACCAGAGCTCGAGAACTCCCAAGGTATGTACTTAACTGTCGCTGCTTCAGGGTATGTAGTGTGTTCTCCCTGAGAGAAGTGAAATGTTTTTCAGAAAAATGGGGTTTTTTTGTTGTTTTTTTTTTAAGCAAGCATCTTTAATAAGCCACAAATATTGAAAGATATTTTTTGCTACCTAGAATATGGTTAAAGAAGAGACACTTGGGTTGGTTTACCAATAGACTGTGTTACTGTTGTGAAAAACACAACATTTCACAAGAAGTATATTATTAGAATCAATACACATATCTTTGACTTCCTTCAAAAGCATTCATTATTTCAGTCATTCATGTATTTAACTATGAATTGATTTCTGTATGAGGAAAATTTTCCATTAGCATTCACTATAACATCAGTCTAAGACAGAAATTCAACTTAGGAAGAACATATGATTCCAAAAGTCTGTATTCTCTGGTTTATTCTAGGCATCTAGCATGAAATGTAGTCTTTGGTCTTTTCTGCCCTAAACCCCATCACTGATAATAAAGATGACAATATCAGCTTCTGGTGAAGGGTCAATGACATAAAGTGACAACAAGAACTTAAACAGGCAAAAATTAAAGCCAAGGAAGTGACCACCTGAAAAACACGATTTTATTCAGTGTAAACAGCAGGCTGATCATCAGGTGACCCTCTCTTATTGTGCCTTACTATGAAAAATCAAATCTGCATCCAGGTTAAGATTAAAGTGAATTGTTCTAATAGTTTTCCTTCTATCCTTGTCTCCCAAAGCAGTAACTGACTTTAGAGAAGAAGTACTTCAGCAGATGGTTAGAAAATCTCAATTTTTATATACAAGAATTTAAAGAAAAATAAGTGAATGAACTGAACAGCTTTTAAAAATTCACTTCTTTTTTAAGAGTGATTCTGTACCTGTGAATTTTACACTTGATGGAAGTATAGATACAATCAAAAAGTCTGACTCACCAATATACTGATTTTGCATAAAACTCAATATTATCAGAAAAGTCCCCAATTTCATCCTTGGAAATGCTCTCCAGCCAATCTACCACCAGCTGGAATAAAACCAAATTGCACTTTTAAAACAAATATTTAACAAATAATATTTTAACTGCCTGCCTCTTATCTCTGGACCCACCTGCTGTCTACATAGTAATCAAAGGCATACGCATCCAGACAATTATTACAATTTGATTTTAAGCATCCAACATGAAGGTTGTTTAGGTACTTGATCTCTGTTTCTCACTAGATGCTACAGTTACTACAGTGCTACTTAATAGTTTATTAATCACCATCAACAGTAACATGCTCCAAATGGGAATAGCTCTCAGCCTTCCATCATCTCCAAGTCAGCCTGAAAAACATCTCTGATCTTTAGAAACTAAGCAGCATTATTTTTAGGCATACAAAGAATAACACACTTCAGTGTATATAAAAAAGTATTAGAAACAACTTTAGAAACTGCAGAGAGCATTAATGTTACAAATATTTGAGTGTCTACAGAGCTATTTCCATTCTTATCTTAAAAAACCTTCCACCATACCTGGCTTTGTCGCACAAGTGAATCTTTCTGAAACAAGTTGTCTACATTTGTTTTTTCACTAGCAGTTAAAACCTATTGAAGAAAAAAGCTGATTATTACTTCATGGAAAAGAAAACTTGCCACAAAACCATGAATACCAAACTAAATACATACTAACGCAAACTTGCTGCAAGTTCAGTTTGCTACCTCTTCCCCACCCCCCCTTTATAAAAATGGGTAACACTATATATTTGCTTTATTTGAATGCTCTTTTATATCCAGTTACACTGAAAATTGTAAAGATGAGATTCAGAATACAATTCACAAATGTATGAGCACAGAAAGATTCTAAATAGCATATCCATTGATTCCACTGACTGCACTAGTATTATTCGAGATCCCACTTATTGCTGTAAACATAAAAAGATGACATTTAATGATGTTTTCCAAGCCCATATGCACACTTAACATAAGCGAAAAAAAAAACCCAGAATCAAAAATCTCAACCCCAGAACCCTGATCCTTCTATCTGCTCTCCTGCATTAATTTAGCTTCCATTAGACTTGCAACAAAAAGAGAACAGAAGATGCATTTTCCTAAAAAAGCACAGGCGGGATAAGATTGGGTTTTGGCACAACAGTGTTTAATTTAATAGTGACAACTTAGCAGCAGGAATCCTAGAGGAAGCTATTTTATGACTGAGAAAAAAAAAGCAACGCAATCATAAATTTTACACAGGCAGAGTCACTTTACTTATTGTTTTGTCTTCCTAAGCATAATCTGGCAGCAAAGGCTGGAAGCACTGTATTGACAGAGACAAGATGACTACAGCTGAAACAAGAATGCTAAAAAATTTGGATTTCGCTTGAGATAAATTGGAATCAGGAGTGCAAAGGCCAGACAGCTTGAGGCCACATGTTGTTTCAGGCAAAGCAAAATCATCTCTGACCTTCGGGAACACTACAGCTACTGATGCAACTTTAAAAAAGAAATGGTTATTTCTAGTGAATGTTCCAAGTGTATGGGGAATACTGAAGTAAATACAGTACATCTATTTATTTTTACACTAGCATGTTCTCTTTACAATGGAATATTTAAATTCACTTGTCAATATATGGAATGATTTAATAATTGTCTTGATAAAAATCAATCAGTTTCATTTTTTGTTTACATTTTTTGACCTTTGGATTTCGAGTGACTGCAATACTGTGATTGTAAAACTTAAATACAAACACTTAGCTTGTATTTAGCTTCTTATATCACTTTAAATAAAACTCCAAGCTTACTGTGATATCAAATGCAGTTTCATCTTCCAGTGCAGACTGTATTCTATCTCTAGAAATAAAAATGCAAAAATTTAATGATTAAAATAAAGCTGAGAAACTCCAGCAGAATGCACAATCATAGAATCATAGACTGGTTTAGGTTGGAAAGGACCTTAAGATCATCTAGTTCCAACCCCCTGCCATGGGCAGCCCTACTGGTCTTTGCAACTGCATTTATCAGTGTCTGACAGATATCCCTTCCTTTCTAGCTCTGTTAAATGAGGAAACCTGAACTGTTGGTTACCACACAATTTACAGTATCTCCAAAAAAGAAATTCTATTATCTGCCATGGGCAGGGACACCACAAGGGAAAGCACTTAAAAACACCTTTACAAAAGCATTCTTTTTAAAAAATACTTGACATTGCAAAAGTAGTAATAAGCCCATTTACAATTTTCATGCCTGTAAACAGAAAATAGACATCAACAGACAATCAGCACTGAGTTCCATAAACAGATTAATACTTGTTGCTTCACTCCATATTTATAAATTCATTAAATATATATCCAAGAAAGTGAGCTCAGTGCAAAACCATCAAGTGCTTTTCAAAGGACTTACCTATAAAGTGAGGACAAGAGTCTCCAAGTCACCATCTCCTGCTTGAGAAGCCACAAGACGCTGGCAGTTTTTGAAAACTTTTGCTGTCCAGGAGCTGCCCGATAAACTATTTTCCCCAGTATGTTCACCTGAGGTAAACAAATGTATACATTTACATTAACACAGTAATATCGTCCAGCGCTTACAGCTATCTTTTCATTATCCTGAATGTTTTCAACAACGAAGTTTGTGATTACCATCTCTTCAAAACAGGTAGATGATGCTCCACATCATAGATTCCCTTAATTATTAACAAAAATAGTATTACCACAACCTAAAAGCCACAAACCAAGAGAGTAGCTTTGCTTTACAATGCACTGTACAAAGCCAGGATAAAACCAGCTTATGTTGATCAATTAAGAAGCACCAAAAGACTGGGAGGGAGAGAACCACTGGGGAAAAAAAAGCCCCAAACTACAAACAAAAAAATCACCACCAATTCCCAACTTTTTTCCCCATATACATCAATATCAGTCCTACTGGTCTTTGCAACTGCATTTATCAGTGTCTGACAGATACCCTTTCCTTTCTAGCTCTGTTAAATGAAGAAACCCAAACTGTTGGTTACCACACAATTTATTACAGCATCACCAAAAAGAAATTCTATTATCTTTTCCTTTATTTCTCATGAAGAAAACTTAGACAATAAATATTCTCCATCAGTAGCTAGTTCCAAAGCTCCTACTACTTCTGAGAACAATTTCAAACTCTTACATTTTAGGAGTACCCAATCTCACAGATATCAATTTATTCATCAGTTTTCAAGTGGGAGCTGAACAACAGATTTGGAAAAAAGAATCAGGTATGCCATCATGATGCAAGAGAGGAACATGATCTTCTTTTCCCTTCTATTACCTTCCAGAAAATAGGAAAAGAGTTCATGGCTGCTAGGAGCCACTGGGCTGATCTCAGGGCACAGCTGAGAGGCAGCATGAGAGCTCAGGGCTTTCCCTACACCCCCCATTCCAAGCCCTGACAGCAACATCAAAGCCAGTTCTTGAAGCAGCATCCTTCACTTTACTTTTGTAGGTCTGTGCCAACATACAATCAGCTCCCCCCAGACTCCACATCTTAAAACAACCGCTCTACATTCCACAATCTTGTAGATTGCATCCATATTCTCAAACAGGAGGAATTGAAGATACTTCCATTTCAGATCAGAAGTTCCACCATCTCACAAAATAATCACGTTCACGTTTATGTCCCCTTTTCTTGTCTGCTTCCCAGTTGGGAACATTACTGGGGTACACACCTCAGTATCCTCCGACTCAGTCCCAACAACAAATTTGCACAAAACATGGCAGAAATGCATTTTCTTCACACACACACACACACACACACACACACACACACACACAGAGATGTATGAAGTCTCTTAAAAAGAAAATGATCTGTCCACCTTCCTCTTATGAACAACATGTACTGATAAAAGCATCATCATTTCTTCCTCTCAAACTGTCAATCCCTGCTGAACTATGTCAACAGCCAATCAAATAAAAAACTGTCTAAAAGCAGACATGTTCAAGCTAGCGCTGAGCGCTCTACTGCCAGCTTGTTAGCAATGTAGCAGAGAACTCTTAAAGCATCATAATGATTTTATTTATTTATACCCGAGAGAAATAAGTCCATTTTAATTCAGCCTATTATTAAAACACAAAAAAACCCCTATACATCTGCTAATGTTTATTGTCACTTGCCACATATAATGGAATGGCAGCCAGATGACATTTTTAGTATTCAGCAAGCTACACAATGGGTATTGCTGTGCCAAAGTAGTGCATGAGGAAAGAGGGATGTTATTCAATGCTAGTCTTCAGTGCCTCATAAGACTGCAACCAGCTGGAAGATTTAAAGTATTCATGTGAAGCACTGTGACTTTTCAGCTTGAAGAAAACTAGCAATACTACTTTGGGAAGGGACTATAAAACAAGGTAAATAAAACCCCCAGGCAAACTACTTACCTGACTGCTACAAATACTTTCATACTCATCCACAAGATCGAAAATGGTAGTTGATGTATGCTTCAGGAAGGAATGTAGAAAATCTGAGTACATGCTCATAGTAGCTACAACAGATTTAAGAAGGAACAGCCATATTAGACGCAACTTGTTAAAACCCCCCAATCAAACACAAAAAAATCCTTCTGATGACAAGGCATCTCATCTTTTGTAAATTTAAATGAGGACAATGATGATATGTACTATTTATGTGCTATAAAGTCAGAAGAACTTCTCAGCGAAGATAGTAAGGTACACAGAACCTACAAGGTAAGCAAAATAATTACAGAACTTTTGTTGCAAATCTGTCATCTGCATGAGTTTTAACAACAAACTCATTTGTGTATCTCCACAAAAGTAATCCAGTTTGTGCCTTACATCACCAGAGCATCCCATTTGTGCCATCAGGTTTCACAGATGACACAAACTATCAAGACTCCAATAACTGGAAGAGATTCACTTCCTGAACTTTTTAAACTAGACTGTTTTTAACAAAGAAATGTCTGAAAAAGAATACATTAAAAAAAAATCCAAAAACTAAAACAAAAGAACACACATATATTTATATTCCACAAATAAAAACTATGGGCAATTACAATGAAAACTTCAGATTGTCTCACCCGCTTCCCCAGGGTCATCCTCACGCAGCAGCACAGCGCTCATAGTGACACTGTCTGTCATATTGGACATGTCCAGATTTGCAAACATTCCTGTCTGCTGAGGGGACAGTGCAATTGTCCAGCTACTTTCATCCAACTAAAAGCATTAACAAGAGCATAAGTTAAAAAACCAGCAACCTCTATTACAAGCCTGTAACAAACAGCTCTGAAAAGCTAAATTTTAATCTGGAAAACAGAAATTCTCAACTTTTTTTTTTTCAGGAAATAACTAAAGTAGCAGCTAATCTAACAAGACCATCCACTTTAAAACACCATGTACCACTTTTCATTTTAAAACAAACAAATCACTGTAAACTTTCATATTCTATTATACTAAATGTTTACTTAGCATTTTGTCTAAATGTTTACTTAGTATTTTAGTATAAAGTAAAACAATAGTAACACTGACTATGTTGTAAAGCAGCTGTGAGAAGTTAAGTAAAATAGTTAAAACTTGAATCAGAACCATTTACCAGTCTTTCAGCCTTCTTGGTGAATTGCTCAAAACTATCTGATCAAATGAAGCAACATATGTTTGAAATAATAGCAAGTATCAGAATATTTCAGGGGGAAATAAAGATGTACCTAAACCTTGTGGGGGCTATTTCAGGGGAGATATTTGGTAACTTATCTGACTTCGGAGCAGCAAAATAGCCAAAGCAGAAGATACACTATAGATACACTGCATTGACAGGTCAGCTTCCTGTAGTTGTTTCCATGACAGCATTGTCTTCTCATCAGCAACTAATGCTAAACAAAGAGCTAGATGTGTCACTGGTTGATTTTTTTTTTCCAAACTTTTAAAATGGTCCTACCCAGAAAACCAAAAAGAAGAAACCCCATAACATTGACTGTGGCAAGCTTCTTCAGCATATCCAAAAACTGTGGTCATACACCTGTTATTCTTCCTTTTACGCCCCAGTTTCTACCCACAGTATTCCTCTTGCCTGATCTCTCTGCCATTACTGCCCTTTGGCTAAGCAGAACAGAATGCGATAGCACTCCAACTGCAGAGTAAAAATAACAAGAAACTCAGTTCCAGTAAAATCCTATCAGGTCTCTGTGGGAAACACAAAAAGGGCTGATGGGTGTTCTTATCTACTAGCAAGTAAATTTCCACAAGACATAATTTTAAGTCCTTTTCCCACTGCCCTCCTGTGAAAGCTTTTGTCTAGTCCCAAGTTTCCCCTGATAATCTAAACTGCTGTTGTGGTTTAAGCTTAGTCGTAAATTAGAAAAGCATGTAGCCTGCTTGTTCCCCCCGGACAACGTGTCCTTGCCCCCCG